>JAJHUR010000351.1:62284-85335 GCA_027495735.1 Lutjanus campechanus
TACTTTGTTGTTATTCTTTGGAGATTGCATTACTGGAGCTGCAGCACTGTGAGAGCCTGCGAGAGAAAATAAATCATGTGTAACTGTGATGTGTTGACACTTTGTGGTATATGAGCTAAAACATGTAGAAACACCAGTATGGTCTGCTACAAAAGTGAGCACTTAAGTTATTATTTATTTAAGAAATTCAAATCAGGTGTCTGGTTTTACTGTTGTTTATTCTCATTTCCCATTGTACCTGCACTGTGTGTGTGTGTGTGTGTGTGTACACATTTATGGACAACAGCTTGGTAAATGAGGCACGATGTGCTCAAACTGTTTCCTGCCCTCCTCAAAGTTTTCTAATTTTCTGCTTTTTTCGTGTAAAATACTGCACACTTCCACTTCTTCGTGGCTCCAAAAGTCTTTAAAATGAAACAATGTGGAACCAAAGAACTGAGGTTTTTCCCATTACTATTTTGGCTATGCCGAGTCAAACCGTGTCGCAGTGATTTGCATTTCCATTACCACTTTTAACTTGCTAAACTGTGCAGGAAAGATTTAAAAAGTGTCTGTGTGTTCAGCTCTCACTGCACCTCTGTGGTTTGAAGTTCAGTTTCTCTCCTGTGTCGCTGTTTGTAGTAAAAGGGATCTTCTTTACTGTTTCATGCTCGCTTTCAACTGACAGGACTTGTGTTAAGTTACTGCTGATGAAAACCTAACATTTCCTGATTTTGCTAGCATCTATTAGCTGTTATGCCAATAATATAACAAAATAATAACATAGTAATGTAATAATGATATAAGAAAAACAATAAATCAACAATAAATCATAATTACCCGTTGAGCCAAAATCAGAGAGTGAGTCCAGGTTTGTTCCACCCATGGAGATTACTGGCAGAGTTGCAACGCCACCTTTCACTGAGGGAAATGAGTCCAGAGTGTCCAGAGCATCAAGGGTGTCAAGCTGGTCCAGAGCAGGTGTAAGGAGACCACCACTCAGACCACCTGGAACAGAAACATCTTCCAGGGGGTCGAGGTCATCTAGCAAATCATCAAGGCACATTTTCCCTGCGTCCAGTTCTGATTCGGGCTCATTCTCAGCAGCAGCAGCATTTGGAGTTGTTTCAGAGAAGTCATCCAGGGAATCAAGGCAATCCAGAGCGTCCAGCGCTGCAGAGGTCAGTCCTAAGCTCAGAGCACCTGCACCACCTCCAGTTCCAGAGGTTGAGAGGTCGTCCAGGGCATCCAGTGTTGCAGCTGTGGCGCTGTGCCCACCACCTGAAAAGGAGTCCAGGGAGTTGAGTTGGCTGACAGCAGAGCTGAAGAAGGCCGGGGGCAGCTGGGGTGTTGGAGCGGGCAGGACAGAAGGAACTGTGTGGGTGGAAGAGGACGTCCTGCTGGGGACCGACAATACTGCCGGGGAGTTGGTCTGAAAAACATGGAGAAGGGAAAACTAAGTGAAGACACATGATTTAAAATTTCCACCTTGCAGGGCATCCCTATAGCTCAGTTGGTAGGGCGTGCGCCCCATGTACTGAGGCTATCAGTCCTCTGCAGCAGCTACTGGTTCAACTCCAACCTCTGGCCCATTTGCTGCATGTCATCCCCTCTCTCTTTACCCCCTTTCCTGTCATACCTTCTGTCACCAATGAAATAAAGGCAAAAAGCCCAAAAAAGCTAAATTACCATGTTGCGGTTATAAGTCTCTGCCAACCAGTTAATTTGCAGTTTAGTCCACCACAACACATTTCTCATTTTTTTCAGTGAAAAAGGAAAATAAATGCACGTTATTATCTGTCTATTCAAAATCCATGTTGTTTGGCAGAGCTGCTGTATCTCACAATACAGACAGATACTGGAGCTGTCCAATCAGAGTAGTCCACGTTTCAGTGGCATCACTGCATCATAATAAGTTAAGTTAAAAGAGATAAAAGGGTGAAAGAATGTTTTCTGTGATAGATTAGCTATACAAAGCAAGATTCAGCATTTGATTTGATTGCACTGAAATGCATGACAAAGTGTAGCGTTTGTGTTTCATTTGAAAAAAAGTTGCAAGTCCTGAACAATATTAATTTATTTATTAATTTACCGCAATTATCAATGAGAAGAGTTACTTTAGTGCTCTGCGGGGACAAACACAGATTTTACCTGATTTATCTCCTGCTCATTAGGGGCGCAGTCGAGCAGGTTGTCTAACTCATCTCCTATCAGCTCGTCCTCCAAAGCGTCCACTAAGTCAGGTACCGTGGAGGGAGCGGAGGACTGAGGCATGCTGGGAAAGCTGACTGAAGGGGAAGCAGAAGGGAATTCATTTAGATCGTACTTGTAATTGATTTTGTACAGAAGAAGACTTTAATTTTGAAAACAGATGTGCAAACAGACATGCTGACTGTATGATTAATGCAATACAGTTGTGATAACGTCAAAGTCGAGAATGCAAACCTGGTGTGAAGCTGCTCAGAGGATTCATACCATTTTCTAAATGAGCACCAGGCACCTGGACGTGAGAAGAAAAAAAACATTTTAAGTATAATGAAGCACAAGTAAAATAAATGTCTGAGATAAGGATCTGAGAATACCTGAAAGGATGAGCAAAGGCTCAACAAAAATATCTCCACTAAACAGGAAAACATGCATAATCACAGATTCTGTGGCACTAAAGCACTGCCAGCTGAGAGGTTCTCTCATTTTAAAAAATGTGAGAGATCATGTGGAACTTGCCTTGACGGGCTCAGCAGTTATGTTTCCATTTGTGACCGATTTCTTAATACGTACGTCATCCTGGGAAAGAGAGGTCACTGGATATGAGAGACAAAGCAAACTGACAGCTGGACAAATCTGCACCATGTCCGCATTAAAGTTTGGCAACATGATGATTTATACTGTGAAGCAATGGAAATTAGTCAACTGTCGGAACTTTTTCTTTACCATATATATAATACTGGTCATTTCTTGAATGTCTCTGGATGCTACTAATTCAAAGCATATTTAGTTTGCAGGATTTTACCATCAATGTAATAAAATAATTTGATTTCTAAGATATTTATTTAATTGGATAAGCAAAACGATTGTTTTATCCAAATGTATTTTATGATTGAGAGAAAATTCACCACTTTTCACGTGGATGTCCAGTTAGTGTTGATAGTAAATGCAGTCAATAGAAACAATAAATTCTTGGGGCCGTGCAATACTGGCAGGAAAAACTCCTGGGCCCTGCCAGCAGCGCCTACATATACCAGGATGCATTGCGCACAAGCTTTTGACACTCATGCCCATGTTTCCTTATCACCACCCTAACCTGTAACTATTACTTCATTGCAGAAAACATAGTGTTTAGGTGACAAAAATATTCATCTAGTAAGACCCCTGGCGACCTGGAGGTGGAGACTAGAAATCTAAGCTTAAATAGCCTGTAATTCCTCCTTGACACCAATGACATCACTGTGACATCACAGGATGCAGGAAGAGCAACAGATTTTGCAGCAGCAGGAGAACACTGCTTTCTTGATCAATACATCGACGACATTTACCATCAACACTGACTGAACATACACATAAAAAAAGTGCAGAATTTTCCCTTTACTATGAATATACTAAGCCATTATGTATATGTTGATATTACAAAATAAAACTACTCATACTGTAATAAAAGATTTTATCCATGCCCACCCCAACTGCATCCTGTCCTGACCAGGACTGAGCTGAAGACTGAGAAAATCTTTCACATTATTCATTTGTATCATACCTTTGTGGTGACATAGGGTTTTCGATTTTTCAGTCCCAGATGGACGGCCAGCTCCTGTGCGAGCTCATTCACCTGTTTGTCCTATCAAGAGTAAAATAGAAAAACAGAAAAAAATTGATCCATCGCACAAGCTTCAAGTGCTTGACATTTACCACGTCGTGTTTCCCACTTATGAACATCATGGAAATGATCAATAAAAACAACTTATCTTGTCTTGAGACTTTGATTTTTTGTTCATGTAACCAATACTAAAAAATTTAACTTTTCTTCCACTTCAATCCACTCTGAGACAAGGGAGAATGATCTTTTTGGTTCCAACAAATAAATAAATAGCCTTGATTTAAGTCAGCCCCCAGTTTCCTTAAGATTCATTCTAAAAGTAACATGAATATCAGTACAGAATTTAATGTCAATCCATCCAACACTTTTTGCTCTGCGGTGCTTCAATAACAGTTCAGGAAACTTGGCTTGTCTATGGTGAAAAGAAAATCAAATTT
The DNA here is from genome assembly GCA_027495735.1 of Lutjanus campechanus. NCBI lineage: Eukaryota > Metazoa > Chordata > Actinopteri > Lutjaniformes > Lutjanidae > Lutjanus > Lutjanus campechanus. The sequence continues at coordinate 66,509 of JAJHUR010000351.1, forward strand.
TGAAGATGATTAAAAGATGCTGAGGGACTTGTAGTACAATATGTATAAAACAGTATTGTCTTAGACATATTAGCACCGCCCCTCCCAGTTCTCTCCTTTCTTTACCAGACGAGAGATGAGCAGACAGTTCGTTGTGCAGTTGTAGGCCTCCTTGTACTTCTTAAGCTCCTTCAAACAAAGTGCCTTCCTGTACAGGGCTTTGCGGCTTTCCTTACACACTTCCAGAGCACTGTCGCAGTCCTGCACACCTTGATCATATTCACCCTATGGAAAACATGAGAGATGAAGAGAGTTCAAACGAGGAGCATAGAAATATAGCACGGTAGTAAACTGATCGATTTTGGTGGTCAAAGGTCAGGGACTTCACTAAACACACATTTTTGGGCATAATTCCTTCACACATCCTACACACAAACATCTAATAGGATAAAAGGATGGTGTTATGATATTTTATATCCACAAGGACAAAGATCAGCACTGTGCCATCATAATGTTCAGCTCTCTATCAGTCCTCTGTACTTCTCTGCAAAAAGAGTCTCTAAGTGACAGCAGGTTTCTCACTGGACATTATTCACTGGAATCATACATGTTTAGTAAAAAATACGCTTAATCTTCACTACATTCATTGTATTAGTCTGGACAGATATGGAAGTAAACTGTAACTTGACTGGTTGGTTGACTGGTTGGAAATGTACAACTGTGAGGCAGTAATTCAATTTTTGACTGCTTTGTTTTATACGATCATTGACATCTACCTTCTCACTCTTCTCACTAGTGACCAACAACGTCAGTCTGAAATCTTGTTTCAGGCACAACGTATGTGGGAGCCATGTTAATGTTGGTGGAGTAGGTACTTCGCCATCTGTTGCCTGGACTCTACTGAGTGACCTCTTCTAGTTCCTTCATGAAGTTCTTGTGCAAAAAAAAAAAAAAACAGTCTACAATGGTGATTTGCTAATGCTAAATACTAACAAGACATGATCCGCAACCAGCTCATCATAGTTAATTCATAAAGATGCAGCACAGTGAGGACACAAACGTTTCATCGAGGAGACGAGCGCACTTCACTTCATTAACTTCATAAACTACAGAGCTGCACCGTAACATCAGGTTTCATGATCAACAAAGTTTTTATATTACGTAACACTCCCTCTTTCTCTCTCATCCTCTCAATGTGTTGGTCATGCCTGTGTTGCATTCACTGATGACACACAATTACAACACTACCGTCATCTTTAGCAACTACCTGCTCAACTAGAAGAGGGTTAAAGTCAAGGAGAGAGAATTATTCGGGGTTAAATAAAAAATCTCTGAGGCTGTGCTCAGGCCACGCAACGCCCACGGTGCTGGTCAAATTCCCTCAGCGGTAGTGAATCAGACTGGTAGAGGTTATAGTCTTTTTATTTGGTCAATTTTAATATAAATTCTGTGACTGGTTAATAGCTGCAGGGATATGTTTGGAGAGCACTGTCAATCACTCTGTTTTATAAGTGAACTGCACTTTCCCCTGTATTAAGACCTTTTCTTCCCAACACATTTTTAGCCTTGTCTGAAGTTTAAATTAACTTATATAATTTGATTTACAGATTACATGTCAAAACACAATGCATAGTTAAGGTTATTTTTTCCTTTTTGTTTCTGACATTAGTTGCACTTACATCAGAAACTGCTGCCAACTGTTGCAGGTCAAAGGTTCTTGTTTTCCAACCTAATTCCAACAGTGTGTTGAGTTTGAGATTTGCTTTTAGGTATATCAGCTAAATATACTGTGGATTAAATCAGCTAATTGATTATTACATTTTTATCATCAACACAAGTACATTTTACTAAAGTAAAAATGTTTTATTTTTCTCATGAGTACGAGTACAGATGTATCTGTGTTGACTCTCTGTCAACAATGGGCTTAGCAGGATGTTCAAGGAGAAATGCATGCCACAGACACATTAACCCTTAACTACCTTTGTGAGATGACCACCAGCCTAAAATGGTTCCATTTCAAAATTAATCAATGAATTATTTTGTAATCAATCATTTAGTGCAGGGTTTCCCAATCTTAGTCTGCAGACAGCCCTGCATGTTTTAGATGTTTCCCTGCTCCACAACACCTGATTATAATGATCAGCTCGTCATCGAGCCGCTGCAGAAGCCTGATAACAACCTATTCAATGGAATCAGGTGTGTTGGCGCAGGGAAACATGTAATACCCCTTTTGTGAGTGAGGCGGTTACAGGGCTGGTTTGGAGCCGCAGCCTAATTTTAAACCAGTTCTTTGTGTTTCGACAGCCAACGAAAACCGGTTCCAGCAACAACTTTTTGCCAGGCCAAGAGGAAAAATCACATTGGGTACATCCCAGGTCTATTAAATTGCATCGATGCATTCCTCACTCAATGTTTTTTTCAGACAAGAGTAACCACGACTTTCCCCATACGTGGTCAGTTTATCCAAATAACGTCTGTTTCTGGGACGTGTTTTGGAGATGCACAGGGCTGCAGGCCAGTGTTACATCGTATTTGGTTACCCACCAGATCCTGCGACCTGCGCTTGTGAGGAAGTACTCAAATCCTTTACTTAAGTAAATTATCAAATAAATTTAATACATTAAATACATCATTAATACTGATGAGTTTATTATATATGAGTCAGTCGCAGCCTGATCTGAGAACATCTTCCAACACTGCAGGTCACATAATTTAATGGGTTAACAAATATAGTGTAACCCCCTGGTGAGATCGCGGTCAGTCGTGATACAGTCATGTCTTGCTTGAGTCCACGTCAGTGTGATCAATCTGCTGGTGATGTCAGACTTAATCATTCATTTAGTAGACAGCAGTAGGAGTTAAAAGTAGTTTAGAAGTTCTTGTGCTTCTTTTTCCTTTCTTTTTAATCGCGAGTGGCAACAAACGTGACGGCTTATTACTTCCACCTACTGTGTTGGAGTGCGAATTTAAAGTTAACGTTGCTAGGAAACTGGAACCGTGTATAGTTACGTAATGACTTGGTTCTCTGACCTGTGGGAAAACAAGCTGGTTCTTAGATGGTTTGCAAGTTGAACCAATTTGGAGCTGGCACTAGCACCAGCACTGAACTAGCGGTTTCTTGAGTTGGGAAACGCTGATTTAGTATATAAAATAATCAAATCTCCATCATAAGAAGAGCCCACAGCCATGCTTGCAGCTCTGTGAAGCTGTGCTTAGGCACAACAGTGCTTTGAGCTTAATGCTAACGTCAGCTAGCTAACAAGTTTATAATGATTATGCTAACATGTTGTTTTCATTCAACTGTGGAAGGCAGGAATATGTAATTGTCATGTCTTCTTGATAAAGCATTGTCTTGCAATAAATTATTATTATCTGGTGCTGACTGCTTTGTTAATATGCCCCCTGCTTTGTACTATAACACACTACCAGCTGAGATATACTCACAGGTTCTCCCAGATATGCCGTGGCCTTCCCTTGAACTCATGCTAAAAACCTCCCCACGACTCGTATCACACTGGTGAAGGTCACGTTTCTCATTAAACTGAGGAATTGTCTTTCTCTCCCTCTCATATCATTCTTGTATGCCTGTATTATATGTTGTGTGAAACAGTCTGTTGGTGGTGAGATCCCCTGTATTGTATTATGTGACTGAAATCACAAAATTGGGAATGGAAAACAGAGGAATTAAACCTGAGATCACTTTCAAGCCTAGACAGGTCTTTAAATATGAGGACTAACAGTGGACAACAAGCTGTCAGCATGTTTCATTATTAGGGGTGTTACAATCCACCGATCTGAATCGATTCATTGATTCAATGGTCAACCATGTAATATGATCGATGCAAAATGAAAACATCTATCAGTATCATCATAGCTTTTATTTTGAAATTTCTGTGTCGCATGTCTGTATCACTGTTTCCGCCCAAGCACACCTAACAGTACACAGTATGCTAATACTTATGTTTCACCATGTCTGTAACAGTTTTTATGAAGCTGTAACAAACGTTGAAGGTTTATCCGAGTTTAATTTCTTCACAGAAATAACTTTGTTTCTGCAGGAAGTCTGTTTTTTTCCCCCTTGTCCTGAGCTCGATTACCAACATGAGCTCAGGTGGATAGTGTGAAATTCAATCAGTAATTATTATGAGTTGATCCACTTTTATCTGGAGTAACATCTGATTGACTTGAGAAGCGTTTGTCACAAGCCTTACCAGCCTTAGTTACAGCCACATGCATTTTGCTAAACAGCTGTTTACATCTTCACAAGTGTCTGAGCTGCACTGATGCTCACTGAAACTATCTGTCGCAAGTTTGCGGAATGACGTGTTGTCTCAGAATCAAAGACAGGACCAACTGTGTCTCACCATACTGTGGTAGGCAGCTGCGCGGTTGACATACAGGCTCTCCAGCAAAGCCTCAGGGATGCGGAGGTCCTCTGCTTCGGCGTATTGCGAGACATTCAAGCCCTCACTGAACTCTTTGACAGCCTGCTCCCACTCTCCGTCTCTGAACAAGGCGTTTCCCTCATCGAGCAGGTTGCAAACTAACTGGGTCAGGAAGTCCTGCGAGGAGGAAGAGAAAGAAGAGAATAAGATGCTGGTGGTGAGTCCTACAAGTCCTAAAAGTTAATGGTGATACAGAGTAAATGATGTGTGCCAAAGTTTTGACTGTGAAAAATATGACCCTACCATTAAAACATCTGCTTTTAGAATGAAGTTTGGTTTAAGAGTACCAAAACAGAAAAAAAGTGTTGTAATGATATAAACAGTGACAGATGTCTGAAATACTTTATCTAAAGGTTCAATAAGGTAGCTGTAAATGTCAGGTTCGTCCACTTTAATGGGAAAAGACTGAAAGGACTCCTCTTTCTTTCATTTTTCTATGTAACAATGCTGATGGTTGATCGACAAAGACACAGTATAATTGTTCACCTGACTGGTCAGAGGATTTGGGCTCCAAATGGCTAAATTGTGATACAGTTTTCTTATTTTATGCATTTCAGCTTGCAAAGACCTCTGAATCTGTGCTGAGTAGCACTCAAATTACAGTGGTTGTTTTCAACCAAAAAGGGGCGGGGCAAAGTATCCAGATGAGTTGCTCTCATCCATGTACACCCCTCCCCAGTACAAGTTGTTTTAATGAATTCACACAAGAGTTAAATTTAAATTAAATTGAATTCTTTGACATAATCCCTCAAATCAGATATTATGACTAATATTTATCACCTTTATTTCATTATTGGAATAATAAATAATAATTAAAAATTCCCACTATCTCATGATAATTTATCAGCCCAATTATTATCGCATTTCCCCGATATTATATTCTATTTTTTTTTTTACCACAATCTGCCAATAAATCCCTGTACACATTGGACCTTTAAAGTAAATTTTGCACAGGAGTAGGACATGGATTTTGTCCACCATTTTCATCATCGCCTTACAAAGGAATCATTGGGGCCTGTATGGACAGGAATGATTAACTCAACATCAACAGTGCCTCCAAGACGAGAATGGGCCTTGATTTTACACGCAACCAGGAATTAACACAAAAATGGCAGGAAAGACAAGACAGAAGAGTTTAAAGGGACAGTTCACCCCCCAAAATCAAAAACACATTTTGGCCTACAGTAGAATCTCCTACTTCTTTCTATTAGGAAGACAAGAAACTACATGAAACTTCTCACAACAAAGTCTGTGGATTATCTTGAGTAAGCACTTCACGATTTCTTTAAAGAGATATTGCTGTCAAGTTTTTAAGCCTTTTAGTCCCCTTATATTTGAGAGAAGGCACACATCTCTATGGCCACTATCTCCAAAACTCCTCAACTCACATAAAAACTATCTAGATGGATAAACAGCAGTGCAGAAAAGAGAAAAAATATGACTTTTGATTCTGGGGTGAATAGTCCCTTTAAGTGAGAAGCACAACAACAGCAATAAGCTATGATCAAGTGACTCTAGTTCATAAAATGCATGTAACCATCAGTGCAAGAGTGAAGAGACAGTGGACAGAGACAGTCATAACATTGTGTTTGTAATAACAGCTGGTACCTGGTAGCCCTCTGGGTCTGGATAAGCCAGGGAGGACCTAGAACACAAGATGTAAACCGTCTTACAAGAGTACTGGGACAGTTTTGTTTTCAAGGATATGATAGGATATGAGTCAGTCAGGGGCAGAGTAGGTTTCACTTTCTGTCAGGGTGCCCTCAAATTAAAAAAAAAGTACAACATCTTACTGTATAAATGTCAGAGATTTCCTTATCTCTTCCTTGCGTTTCTGTCTGATAGGGTCCATGGCTCGTTCACTGGGGAGGGGGGAAATACAAAGGATTAGTGACAACGGATGTTATGATGACAATCCTATGAAATGTGGCTGATCTACGCCCACTTCCTCCAAACGTAGAAAGCAAGATAACCACCTCTGTATCCGTCACAAAAACACTCTGAGCCTCTGCAAGATTCATTATTTGCACAAACATGCAGCATGCAGACCCCTGAACTCTGCATGTTTCCCCGGCTAAGACTGCGCGATCTGGGCTAACTTCAGACACACCTACCTGATGAAGTGAGGAAGTTCATTGAACCGAGGCAAAGTTTACAAGCGTGTCATTTGGTGTGGGAAAAAATAGAAAACTCTCGGCGGGATGAGAGGTCGTGTTGACGCTGTTTAACAGGGAGCCGCAGGGGAAGAAGCCCGCGGAGGAGTCTGACTTCAGTCCCCCGAAGATAAGTTTCGATTCCCAGCTGCTCATGAGCGCAGTTCATCCACGGGCAGCTGCAAACAGTCCTCTTCTTCTTCTGACCTTTAACAGCTCTGAGGCGCATTACCGCCACCTTCTGGATTGGAGCGGTTAATTATATTCATTAAACGTGTGATCATATGGATTTATAAAATATGTTCATGTCAACAAAAAATAATGGTGCACTTAATGTGTGTTGTTTGTGATAAATCATAGTCTATGTAGATCATCACAAAAACAAATGACAATATAGCCGGCAATGAACGGGTTAAAAAAAGAGCAGAATTTGAGTATTTGTATGATTTTATGGAACAAGCATGATAAGATACACAGTGTGACTTGGTTACATGTGGATTTGAACTCTTGACCTCTGGATCCTGGGAGAAGAAGACTCGCAGACTGCATCACTAACTTCTACATACTTTCTTACAAGTTGAGGCAATCACATCAGATGTCATCAGATTATCTTTTTAAACTTGAAATGCATACAGAAGCCAAAATGTTGGTGATAACCATCAAGCTGTTCTCAGACCTTTATTTTGAAAGTGGTCAGTGCTGTGTTCATTGGTAATGATAATGATCTGTATCTTTTATATTAAACTGTAACTTTATTCACTTAATGCTGTACATCCATGTTGTTGGTCTTCTTCTGCTTATGCTGCTACTTTCATTGTAGCCTGTATGCAGCATGCATGGTACACTGTAAAACATCAAGTTTCTGATATTGGCAACAAAATATTGGCCAACAGTTCATCACATGGCAATTCAGAAAGGGTGACCAATAGTAAAATTATATATACAAAACACTTCTGACCATTCCATTATCAGAGATTTGGCCATTATTTGGATCTTATATGATCTTATACGATGGTCTCATGTGAATGGAGACTTGTGAAGACACAGATGTTAATTGATTTTTCATATTTTGACCAAAAAAAAAGAGTGATGGACTGTAGGATCACCAGGATGATGATGATAGATGGAATTTTTCATCCCACACAGAGAACTTATCAAGTTCTGCTGAACCCTTGCTCATTTGAACCTTTGAGCCATAAAGTGCTCGAAACGCCGACCAGCACTCAGAGATTTGTGTAAAGGAAAACAACTTTCAGATTTAAGATAGAAACCCAAGACTTTGGTCGGTCAAACTCTTGCTCATTTGACCTTTGAGCCATAAAGATGTATCCTCCCTGATACTGACCTGAACCAGAGACTTGAGCTAAGTGACAGTGGTCAAATTTACGATGACACTTAAAACTCCCTCAAACATTCCAAGAGAAATTCCCGCCAGGAACAAGAGACAAAGAACACCTTGTACCATGCAAAATTAAAGTGTATATTGTCAATATACTTTGTCTAACCACTTGAAAAGTATTAGTTTCTTGCTAATAAACGTTAACCTGACTAATCAACAGGAAGCACACGATTGATGAAGACATCATGTAACAAGCTCTGCTTTGTATGTCCTGAACCTCATGATGTTTGAATCATGAGTGTATGTTCTTGCTTTATACATTTTAAAGGAACTGATTCTTCACTGTCTCCCTCTTTGTGATATTAGTGATATTGCATCTCCACCCAAGTGGAGATGTGTTGTGGAGATGGTGCAACTCTGCTGCCTGCAGAGACAAGAGATCCAGAATGCCCGAGCACGCTGCTCCAACGAGCTCCAGATGAGAGGAAATGACAGATCCGCCACCAGCGCGGGACCCTCTGAGAGACCCAAGAGCCTGAGACCCGGCGTGTTTCTCCTGCCTCTACTTCCTCTTAACAAAATAAAGTGTTTGCCCTAGTCAAGCATATTCCGCTACAGGACCAACATTGAATGTCCGTGACCTTTGACCCCTCAAGTGGCACTACATAAAAACAGCATTAAAAACCCACATAACTGTAAAAGTTAAATCAGAATTGTGTGTGTGTGTGTGTGTGTGTGTGTGTGTGTGTGTGTGTGTGTGTGTGTGTGTGTGTGTGTGTGTGTGTGTGCTTGCTTGTGACAATACGTATATCTCTGTGTGCGACTGTTTTTTTCTCTTGCAAGTAACTGTGAGACCTGAGGACCAAGTGCTGAAGAGGGTCATGTCACCACAGACTCCCCAAAAGGTAAGACAGTACAAGCTTTCACATCAATGGTGGACTTTCACTGAGCGATATTGAAGCTTTAATTTTTTCGGATGAAGGTCGATTTTTAAGGTGACGTCTATATGGGAACTCCAGACCCATGAAAAACTCAAACCTTAACAATGATCCATGGAGAGTTTAGCAAATCAAGGGTTCCCTTCTGGACAGGAGCAGGAGGACAAGCTCGCTGCAGCAGAGGGAGGTCAGTTGTTGTCAGTTTCTATGGTTACAGTGATGCTCTCTGATGCTTTCAAACTTTCTATGGGTTTGATCTTCTCAAAGTGTGAGTGAACTTCTCTCACTCTTTCTGTCCGGATCTTCAAATCGAGACGTTCCTGAAAAATATGTTTGAGCTCCTCTCTCACTCTGTCTCCTGATTAAATATGGAGTCATAGGAGTGCTATACAAAATATAAATCTATAAAACAATAAGAAAAGAAATGTGGAAATCTAAATAGTTAGTTTGATCTAGTACATATTTAAATAGTTTGAATTAGTGCTGTTAATTGATAAAAATATTTAATCGCAATTAATCGCAAATTAATCGCTCATTTTTTATTTGTTAAAAATGTAACTTAAAGGGATATTTTTCAAGTGTTTCAAGTGTTATTCAAATGTAACTTTATTAAATCAAATGCATCAACCAAAAACAATGACAAATATTGTCCAGAAACCCTCAAAGGCACTGCATTTGGCATAAAAAAATATGCTCAAATAATAACATGACAAACCTAAATCCATCAGGCACAGATGAGCATACTGACCTGCTCAATTTAACATTAAGGCCAAAACGCTCTAAAAACTTCAATAGAAAAGTCAGTTGAAGTTTCTATTGAACTGCAGGCTTTGTCGTGGTGGAAATTTCACTCGCTCTCCTCCCTCCCTCCCCTCTGCTGCTCGTCTCTCCTCCCTCACTGTTGAGATCAATCAGCATGAAGTGATTTAAAGTATTTAAAAGTACACAAATCGGACTTGGAGTAAAAAAAAAACACGCATCACAGAAGTGTACGGTAACAGTATAATTCATGATCATAAAAAGTTTTTATATCAAATGGACACATCTGTCAATATTCACACTTTCTCCCGCTCTCTCTGCTGTGTGTTATTATTTATTTATTTATTTTTTTAACTTTTACCTGCTTTCAGGTGGAGCTGCAGTTCTCTCTCCTCTCCCTCCTCCTATAATTATATTTCTTTGCATCGAGCCAGTTGCCTTAACAGACAAACCTGTTTACATTGTCTGATGACATGGAAACTCGCTTCTGATTCAAACTACTGGTCAGGCCGATATAACAGAACGTGCGTTAATCGCACGGGGCAGACATCTAAATAGCCAATATGACCAAAAACTCTGCAACTCGTAGCAAAACAGTTGAGATTGACGAACCTCTACAGACCAGAGGGAAAATATGTATTGGTTTTATGGCAAACTGTCCATTTAAATGTGACTTGCAAATAAAGTATTTTCCCACGACGAGACAATTTTACAGACTTAAATATTTCATACAGACTAGATGTAAAAGCGTTTGAGAGTTCATTGGAGAAGCACGTGAACGCACCGTTGTAGTTTTATTGAACTACAAATCCCTTGTCCCCCAACTCTGGTCGTCAGGTCAGGTAGTGTGCTGGATTTGGTTTTGAACGTCAGGAGCGAGCGGGAGTGTGTCACTGGATTGGGTTCAATCGGCACAGCAGTGTTGTGGTAATGGTTATATTAATTTCTTTTGAGTGTAGACTGGTGAATGGGTCAGAGTTTCTGTAATAACGAAGTTTAACCTAGGACCGGAGAGCTTAGGCTAACGGCGGCGTAAGTTGTCGGCAGTTTTCAAATGACCGACCCGGAGAGGCCGAGTGAAACCACGCTCTGTCATACATACCCGTGCTAGCTAGCTTATTACAATCTCCGTTTTATGATTCTAAAACCACCGGGCTAACGTCGGTGAGTGCTCTACAAGTAGGTGATATGTTACTGAACTGACAGTTGTCAACAACGGCTCCACTGGCCCTAAACAGTGAAGGTGTTTGTAGGTGTGTTAGCATAACGTTAGCAGCAGCCGGCTAAGGCTAGCCGGCTGCTCGCTTACATTAGAAAATCTACCCCAAAACAACTTTAATGATAACGTGAATGTGTGTGTGTGTGTGTGAGTGTGTGTAAGAAACTTGACGGCTTCTTTTTTGTGATGAAGGAGCATGGGAATTTAAACACATGATTTAAAGTCGAGTTTCACACTGAATTCGTGCCTAACTTCAACCTGATCTCTACTTAATTTGCTAAAGTTAAACACTGTCAGAGGATCTCCAGACTTTATCCATAACCCAACGTTAGGTTAATGTTAGATGATATCTTTGCTGTCTCTATACTGTCGAATTTAAAAAGGAGACATGCAAATCCACAGATTAAATATGAACTGCACATTAATATCATACAGTAGATGTCAATACTGTTTTAGGGTGGATTGTCCCTCAGTGGAAACAGCACTTTCAGCAGTTTCTGTCTAGTAGAAAGGTGGACTGAGCTTTCCGGAAAAAAACGTGGTAGTCAAAGCCAGAATGATAATGTATAACTGTATGTTATGGAATTTAAATTACTTCTATAAGGTGGTCATTGCTTTGGTATTGTATTGATAATGATTGCCTCTAAAGCCAGACTGATGCCGATTTCGATATATCAGTTGATGTTTTATATACACAGAACATAAACAAACACACCTTTTGCTATGATCCCTCAAATGTGGGTGTCATACACTGATGAATCAAAATCAGAAATACTTTATTGATCCTCAGGGGAAAATTGTTCAAAACAGACCAGAACTCTCTCAACCAGTGTGTTTTGAGAGGGCACCGTTTAAAAAGTTTTACATAAAAATACATGACATTTGGTTAAGTTAGAAATACTAAGAAGATAAGCACAAGCAACTGCAACAGGCTGTGCATGCACACACAATATGTAATTGGCAGGATATTTTATAGTTTGACAATAAACTTTATTGTCCAAAATGACATCAGGGCACTGAGTATATATATGTGTATATGTGTATATATATATATATATATATATATACTGTATATATACTGTATATATGTGTGTGTGTGTGTGTGTGTGTGTGTGTACATGTATGTATGTATAAGAGGTAGTGTCAAATATATTTAACATGATGCCTATAAAACTAAAAAAAAAAAAATCATATCTGTGCATATCAAGAACATATTTGTCGATACAGATATATCTGTCATAGGCCAAATATCAGCCAACTGATATATCAGTCTGACTCTAATTGTTACCTTTAGGTCAGGACAAACTGGTTGCACTAGGATTGTCATGATACAGAATAAAAAGTAAATCAAGTGTTTGTCCCTCAGGTGTCCAGATGGCGACAGACCTTGTTGGGCAGTTGGCCGACTCTTTGGCCAAGACTGGTGTAGAAGAAGGAGAGCTGAGTTACAAAGGCCAGGGAAGAAAGCTGGATGATGCCAAATCAGGTGAGTGTCAGCTGTCATTGAGCAAGCTTTGTGTCCCAGAAACCCTGCCCATAAACCAGTGAGGCTTAGTTATATTTAATGATTGCTAAAACATACTAAATTTTTCATTCTTATGTACCAACTGTTTCTTTAAATTACTCTCCCACCCCCATTTTCAACCTGTAACCCCTTACCCTGTTCCCCATCTCCAGTGGAAGAGATAGTAAAGGAGATCCAGGACTTCAAGGGTCTGCAGGCTCTGAGGTTGGAGGGAAACACTATAGGTGTGGAGGCAGCTCAGGCCATCGCCAAGGCCCTAGAGACAAAGAGCGAGTTCCAGGTTTGGAGTGTTTACTCTTGACCTTTTTGGTCATTGTTAATCTTACACTGACGTTCATTAGCTTCTCGACAATGTAACCAGGAAGTGTTCTTTTAAAAAAATAAATATTAGCTGCTCTATAAAATATTGACTAGTAATTAAAGGAAAAGTATGTAATGTATTAACAGTGATTAGTCACAGAATGATCATATGTCATCAGAAATTAAGGAAACATGCCAAGTTGGAATAATTGCTGTAAAATTTCTATTCTGCCCAGTAACTTGTGTTGTTTTTTTGCCCATTTTGTGAGTTAAAATGTATGGTGAATGTTCACATAATGAGTTAGTGTTTGTTTATGAGTCCTAAGAAATCCTTAATAACCTTTTTAGGAGTAAATGTTTCTTTTAACAGTTAAATTGGCAGTCGGTGGGAAACAACTCGCTTCAACCATAGACCATATATTGTATAGGCTTTCTACCTTTTAAATTTACTATTTAATATATTGTGTATGGCTTCAACTCGCTACTTGGGGTACAGCACTCATTTTGCAACATGCCGTTGTTACATATTGCTCCTTTAAGTCCAAGATTATGTCAATAAATTGCTTTTTATCTGACCAGCAAACTAGTAGTGAAAGTAACAAATACTGATCTTTGAATTCTAGAACTAGAAAATGTTTGGCGATTTTGCTTGATATTAAAATATTGGAAGATTATTTTTCTTTTGATTTTACTAATAATTTTTTTGGTTCAGCTCTGTACAGTGATCGAACATGATTGGTCCTATTTGCGCTTTAGCTTACTTATTAAAAGGCTATATTCAGGATTGTCTCTTGGCTGACATTGTATCTTTATTCTCTTTCTCTCAGTGCTGTTATTGGAGTGACATGTTCACAGGTCGTCTGCGCTCTGAGATCCCACCTGCCCTGGTGAGGCCTTCTTCCCTAACATTATTATCCAAATAAAATCAAGTTTATGCTTACAGTCAGACCTTGATGAAATATTGCACACTTTTCATGTCTGGTTCTTGAATTATTACATATCATAGTTAGAATGTCTGTTTCTTTTGGTTCGATGCCTCATTTGTCCTGATATTTATTTGGTCTCTTTCTGTCCTCGTGTTGTAGAATTCACTGGGTGACGCTCTGATGTTGGCGGGTGCCAGGCTGACTGTTTTAGACCTCAGTGACAATGCCTTTGGACCAGACGGTGTGAAGGGCATCGAGACTTTGCTCAAGAGCACTGCCTGCTACACATTGCAGGAGCTACGGCTCAACAACTGTGGTATGGGCATCGGAGGTGGAAAGGTAAGTCACAAGAATGTTGTCTTAAGATGAGTCATGTCTGCAGCTCTGTTGTTTGGTAATATCACTGTTCGGTAATTTACATTCAGTGGTCATGTTATTAGCTACACCTGTACAATCCAATAGAACTGTTCTGCCATAAAGTCAAAAACTGGTTTAAAAATGACCCACAGAGATGAAGAAACAAAATTGACAAGGGCATAAATACTTTGTGTGGATATCACAGTAATGTCATTGATGCTTATATTAATGTATTCAGAATTGAACTCGTCTCTGTTTGTGGACTCATCAGATCTTGGCTGCTTCATTGACCGAGTGCCATAAAAGCTCCAGTACAGCGGGCGCCCCCCTCAGCCTGAAGGTGTTTGTTGCAGGGAGGAACCGACTGGAGAACGATGGAGCCACCGCCCTCGCTCAAGCCTTCCAGGTACAGGACTGACTACTCCATGAGCTTTGAAGACTTTACTTGTAAACTGGCAAAATCTTCTCTGATGAAAATGCCATGTTGGCAGTGTCACACTACATTATGTTACAAACACGAGAGAGATTCTCCTACAGCTTGTCTTCCTGGAGCACAATTTACTTCAAATGCTGACTACTTTATATCTTTGCAGCTCATATCGTCAGTTATTTGACGACTTCACCCTAGTTTTTCAAAGCTGTAAGCGTCTGTTATTACAGATAAACGTCTTGCAGCTTTCTGTGTAAAAATACTGTGTGGCAGAATAATCATAATGTGTTTTTCCAGTTGATGGGCAGCCTGGAGGAGGTTCACATGCCTCAGAATGGCATCAATCACCCGGGTGTGACAGCCCTGGCCACAGCCATGCAGCACAACTCAGGTCTCCGCATCCTCAACCTCAATGACAACACCTTCACTGAGAAGGGGGCTATCGCCATGGCTCAGGTACAGAGATGTCAGCTTTTACAATGTTATGTTGAATATGTTAGCAAATAGTTTCAAGAGTCGCAGTGTTTGACCCTGTATTAAATCACAAAATCAACGTATGTCATTAGATATTAAGGAAATATGCTAAGCTGAAATTCCGGCTTCTCCAATGACAACAGTAGAGTTAAAATTGAATACTCCTCAAATGAGTTAGTATCTGTTCTTGAGTCCTGATCAACTGACAATGTTGGATTCATTGTTGCTTGTCAGTGTCATAATGTTGTGCTCGTCTTGCACTCTGGTTCAGTGTCTGCAGCCTGCAGACAACCTGTCTGAGCTACAACTCTGGGGAAGGGGGGCCGGAGGGAGACGGCGCACTTCAACTGTAAATTGTGTATTTAATAAATATGGATTCAAGCTATTTAATATACTCTTTATGGCTCCGGTTCAATATTTGGACTGCAGTACTCACTTTTGTATACCAGGGACTTGCATATTTCTCCTTTAAGAGTGATGCATAAGGAATTAAAAATGTTAATGTTTTTTTATATCCATGCTGGAGAAGGTTCTGGCATGAGATCAAAGTGCAGAATTCACCTCTGTGCTAACACACAATATATGTACCTTGAAGAAAGAAGAAAACATGAATGCTTTTCGTCCTGTTTAGAACTTGGGTTAGTGGTACACTTGAGCCTCTTGTGGCAGAAATGAGTATTACAACAACAATGGCGCACCAGATTTTTTTTTTCCTACTTGCTTTGCTGGGCTTGTGTGAATTAGTCTGTCACCACCAGTTATACCTCTACTAATAATTCTCTTTTCAGGCTTTGAGAAGCTGTAACAAATGATATCTGTGTCCTTCACAGGCCCTGAAACACCTACGCAGCATCCAGGTGATCAACTTTGGAGACTGTCTAGTGCGGCCAGCGGGAGCCACAGCTATTGCAGAGAGTGTATCAGAGGGACTACCAATCCTCAAGGTAAGTGAGGAGTACACTTTGCTACCTGATCAGACCTGAGACCTGAATCATAATTTGGTGGACTGACAGTAAAGAGTCAGAGTCACCTTGAATGTCATAGTCCTGCCTGTTTGTGTGTGTTTCGACAATCTGGATGTAAATGGCTGTAAGTAGCCAGACTAAACATGGGCACAAACAACTATGGACTTCAATCATTTCTGTTCTAAATTTAATTTCCCTGTCTTGTTCTTAGCTTTTGCTTGACATTTCCTTCCCTTATGAGTAAATATTCTGTTATGTTTAACAGGAACTCAATTTGTCGTTTGGCGAGATCACAGAGGAAGCTGCTTTGGCTGTGGCACATGCAGTGAAGGACAAGGACCAGCTGGAGAAACTGGACCTAAATGGTATAAACCAACAAAGAGCTAACTCTGCTTTTCACACATCAAAATTTAATTTGTTATTTTTCAGTATCGTAAAAAAAAAAAAAAAGAAGATGATTCATATTTCAGCCGAGGTGCAAGTACAAAAATGTGCTTTAAAAATGTTTTGTCAATGCTTTTAGAAAAGAAGATGCCTTTTCATGTCCAATGTGTCGTTATTTATTTTGGCCTAATTTAGAGATTTTCTTTTGGTTTAATTTGGTTCTTTCTAATTATGCTGTTTAAAATGATCTCTTTTGGTATCCAGGTAACTGTCTAGGAGAGGAAGGCTGCAAAGCTGTGAAAGACACCTTGGAAGGCATGAACATGGGCGACCTTCTAGGATCACTCAGGTAATCATCAAGTTGTACTTAAACTCCTATGGAGTATTAAATACTGTTGAGCATTGCTGCTTCATAATAAAAGCTTTTAGACAACAAAATAATGGGACTTTATTGTGAAGAATTTATAGGAAATAAAATGTTAGTCCACCGTTTTACAGATGGCCTACTAAAGACGGGTGTATCATCAGTTAATACACACCTTCAAAACATGTTTTAACATTACAGAGGAATACAGAACCTATTGACCTTTCAGCATTTCATCAATAAGGAAGTGCTCAAACTGTTAGTTTGTCTTGACTTCCTCCCTACACCAGAGGTGGGAACATGTCGCACTGTGTAGGCAGACATCTGCTGCTTCTGGTCCACTTGCATTGACATTTTAACAAATATCTGATCGGTTTAATAATACAATACACTATGTGAAGGACTGACAAAGCTGCAAGTTTATTCTACACTGTCTGACGAACACCCACTGTTTACATAGTGGTACTAATTAAATCAGTTCTCTTTCTGCAAGGCACTGGGATCAGCTGGTTATGCTACTGATATAATGGCATGAATGTCCTGGTTTTTGGTGTTTTATTATGTGTTTATAACAATATCTAAGACTTATCAAAGACGTGCAAAATATACACAAGCCACAGGGGGAGAACGTTAGAAAACAGACTGATTTACAATTAATTAAATGTCATATTCAAATTCAAACTTCATGTTCACTATTTGTTTACTTTTACAATATAATTAAGGACATTTAATATTATTTTAGTTGTTTTTTTGTACTCACTCTATGTTGTTGAGACTTCTGTAGATTAATGGTTAACTCCCATTTCTCCACCACAACTTTCCCTGTGGCTTGTGTAAATCCCAGCGTGCTGTTATGCCTGTTCTGCTGTTTGAGTTATACACTTTAAGTATCTTGGGCAGAATATCATCACATTTGCACCTGGAAAATTGTCACAGTCTGCCCCCACAGTGATCAAGCATCACAATGATTCAGAAATATGCATCTCACCCCAGAGCAAACTCCTCACTAATGAGCTGTGTTTTTAATTGCCTCAGTGACGACGAGGGTGAGCCAGAAGATGACGATGACGACGAAGATGAAGATGAGGAGGAGGATGAGGAGGAAGTAGATGAGGAGGAAATAGAGGAGGAAGAGGAAGAAGAAGAGGAAGAGGAAAGCAGTGGCATCAAGGTCAGAGAAATGTGTGATGATGATGATGATGTGTGGCATCAAAGCGATCATTGATCACCTGTGCACACAGGAGTAGAGTTAAGTTTAAAAACCCTCCTAACTCACAAGTGTGATGCTGTTGCAAAAAATATAAGAGTAATTATAAGTCTTTTACAGGCAAATCAAAGTGTACTTCTTTCTCTAGTAGACTGTGTTGCAGGTTCAAAAAAATGTTATGCACAACAGCAGCAATCTGTGATTAGGTGACGTAAAGTCTAATCTAAAGGTCACACTAACTAAGGAACCCTACTGAGTGTGTGATGCCTCCCACAAGAGTCTACAACAAATACTGTTTAGAAGTTATGCACCTTTTAGTTATAGGCCACTTCCACTGCCACACCCCCTTTTTGCAGTAACAAACAGTTAATTAACTGTCCTTTGACTCATAACCAACATTTCCACCGCATCTTGTGTGAGTCTGTGAATCCATTTGGAAGTTTCCTCCTTTTTTGCAATTGGCCACCCCCATTTGCCACGCCCCCTTTTACCAGTCGGTATGAACACAAATACACACACACACACACACCAAAGGTTGGGAAATCTTCATGGACTGAGTCATCTACAGAGTTGCTTGTTGCAGCTGAAAATTTTAAAATGTAAACAGAAGCTGTCAGAGCATAGAACCAATGATCCGTTTATCTTTACAAATCAATATTGGGCATGACTGCTGAAAAAGTAAAAGTTTAAATCTTAAACTCAAATCATGACATTAAAATCACATCGAATTGTGGGTTTGGAAAATCACCCTACACTTCACACCCTCAATGCTGTGTTTTAATGTTGTGTCTTCCCCTCACAGTTGTCTACTCCTCCATCGGCACCCCGGCTGCCAGATGTCTCCTCCTTCCTCAGCTTTCCATCCCCAGACAAGCTTCTCAAACTGGGGGCCAAGAGAGCGTCACTGATTGAGCAGCAGGTAAACACAGTGAAGATCCCACGAATACATGCACAACAACTTCAAGTTTCACACTCTCTTTATGAAAGAAACTAAAGGCTAAAGGAGATATCTAGAAGTAAACATATCCTCCATTTTTAAATTGATGCATACAAACATGGCATC
>JAJHUR010000354.1:17313-37044 GCA_027495735.1 Lutjanus campechanus
GTATATATTAATGTTAATAAATCAAACAAAAAAGATTAATAAAGGCTGGACAAGGACAAAGTTGCATCAATATATGTGTTTATAATGTTATTATGAACAATTATAAGATGCTCATGAGGATTTTATTAATGTTCTTAAGCATCAACAAACAAGTTAACAAGTTTCTTATAACTTATTATAAATCTGTTATAGTCTGTTATTAACATAATATAATGAGACTATTAATACATTATATAGTCTTATAAAGGCATACTAATGTTAATAAGCATCTTATACACACTTATAAGGGCCTTATTACCTATTAATAAATGCTTATTACAAGGACCTTAATATAAAGCGTTACCGCAACATTCAAATTTAACCACAAAAGACGCCATTTACACCATGTTTTCAGCTGACATGTCAACTGTAGCCTCCCAGGTAGCATGTAAACATGGCGTCGATGTATTACGAGACTTTGTATATCTCTTAATGGATGCATGTGTGAAAATATTGAGAGATCGACGCCATGTTTACATGCTACCTGCTACATGCTACAGTACACCCATCCTCACATCGGCATAGGGGTGAGTGCATATTGAGTGGACTATCATGTTGGGGTGGAATATCCTTTTAAGTCCTGTTCCATTTAGTGTGGCAGAGCCTTCCCTGTGAGTCAACACATGCATCAGCAACACCCCGACAGTGTTTGATCTGAATGGAACCGAACCTGAATTAGTAACACGGGTAACATCTGAGTTTATCTTGCTGTTTCATGTCAGAATGACTGATGTGGAAAAGGTCTGTTATTACTGGGTCATGCTTTGGGTTTTTTGTTTTTTTTTTCTTTTTGGAATATTTTATTTTCAAATTTACAATTTAACAAGACATACACCCCCACATACAAACCAAAAGAGGACCTAACTCAAAAGGAGTAGGTTGCTGTAAAAATAATAACAATAATAATAATGATAATAATAATAATAATAATAATAATAATATAACTAAATGCAACATAAAGTAAGAGGCAATGTAAGTAACCCTGGCTTAATCAGAGGACTGGTGGTGTATCATCTGGTATCCTTTTTTATGACAAATCTGATAAAGTATTGGTGAAGTATCAATGTAGGTCAGGTAGGGCTGACAAATCTTCAGAGAGATGTTGTATTCATTTCTTAGTAGAGTACATGTGATCTATTCAAGTGGAATGCAGCTGTTCAGTTCCAAAAACCATCTGGCTTTGAGAAGATGGGAATCAGATTTCCACGTCACCGTTACGCACTTCCTGGCAATGCAAATCAAATCAAATCAAATCAAATTTTATTTATATAGCGCCAGTTCACAACAAAGTTGTCTCAAGACACTTTACATATAGAGTAGGTCTAGACCACACTCAATAATTATATTTACATCCGACAATTGAAACAATCCCCACATGAGCAAGCACTTTGGCGACAGTGGCGAGGAAAAACTTCCTTTTAACAGGCAGAAACCTCGGACAGATCCATGACTCATGGTGGGCGGCGATCTGACGGCACCGGTCGGGTTTGAGAGGGAAAGAGGAGAAGGGGAAGAAAGAGAGGAGATGGGAGGGGTGGAAGAGAGACACAAAGCTATTTCCAAGAACCTCTTTTGGAAGTTCCTTAAGTGTGCATTAATGGTTGTAAAATTCCCCAGTAGACAAAATTGTGGCCCCAACAGAGAGGCAAACCCTGTTGAAGAAGGTTATAATGGATCAGTCTGTATTTAGAATTAACAGTGGCAGTGAAAACTGACATTTCATAGACTACAGGAGTTATTGAGAAAATAATCAGCAAATTAATTATTAATGAAAAAATAGTTCTTCAAATTAATTTCAAGCCTGCTCATGCTACTGCACTGCTATTCACTGAAACCAACAGCTACATGGAAGGAAGGAAAAAGCTTTACATGATCCAAGATTCTCTTGAAAATTGTCAGTGATGTTAACTGCGTACATTTGTAGTAAATCAACAAAACATCCACTAACACAACCTGGATTATCCAAAACCCCTTCGTTTCACTTGTGAAGTGCTCCAGAAAATCATCATGCAGCTTGAGCAGCACATGATGTCCCCCAAAGTCCAAAACCTGGGCAGACTTCATATATCAGACCTAAAGGCAGGGCACAAGCTGAGGTGACTGAGGTCAGTTCATTCAACACCTCTGCGCCCTCACTGACAGTGACAGTGTCTTCTAGTGGCTCCTGCAGTCTTTGCCCCTCTTTCCAAATGGTAAGCATTGCTCCGGTGAGCTGCTCCAGGTTCTTCTCAGCACATTCGGCTCCTGAGTCCTACAGAGGAGTACATGACACAAACATAAAACATCACTGGCACAGCTCTGCACTGTTATACACTAACTATGTATTGTTTATGGGGCAAAAATGGCTCTAAGTGAGTCATTTCTATTAAGACATTGACAGCAGACACCCAAAAGGTTTTGCTGCCTTGGAGGCACTGCATGAACGAGGTATTAACGTAGTGTGTGTGACAATGGATGGTCATTTATCCAACATCGGCATGTGCACCGTGCTGGGATGTCAGCTCAAGCTGAATGCTTTCGAGCCTCTCAAGACATACTTTGCCCACCCATCCACAGGGGAAAAAAGTGTTTGTGCTGATGGATTCCATCATCAGTCCTGCTGGAATAGTGAGATGGCGCTGCCTGTCTGAGCTAAACCATGTACAGGAACAAGAGGGTCTGCATGCTGCTGACAGGAAATCTTATCATACTGAGCTGATGGTTTTATACAGTAAATATTTGTATACTGACATTTTTCTGTATCTCTCTGTGACTGGTTTTGTCATCAACATCGACACGTTGACCTATGATGATACCAGAGCTGCTTCAGTCACATGTGTGCACATAATGTAGCGCTTCAGCCAGGATCATTTGGAGCTCCTCTTTAATTCCATCAGGACCTCAGGTAGGAGCTGACGTTTAAGTGCTCAACTCTGTTAGAAGAGAAGGGTTACATTTTAAATTTGGTTAAAAAAACAACAAAGTTATCTCTTGTATAAATCCCAGGTGGATGGAACAACATCCCAGTTGTGGTTCCATTCCAGAGTGTCTTCTGCCGTCTGATGGTCCACTGCTGCATTTCACCAGGAAACACAGGCAACGTCACAGCACAAGATGACACTGTGTCCCTGTCAGCTGTGGACATCTGTCGTGCCAGCTGAGGACTCTGACATTGCATCCTCTCCATTTGAGTGTGGTGGTAGTGTGCGAGAATGCTCTGGTTAATATTGCAGGTTTATGTTGTCGGGCAGGTCATGAGGGGGCTTTCATGTGATGTCTGCCGTAATGGTTTGGTTTGTGAAGCTGTACCGGCCTTAGGGAAAGCCACCACCTGCTAACCTTGAAAAACAATGGAGACCTGATGATTCCAAGCACTGCTACAGTCAAGATAATGTATTAATGTAAGTTTTCAACTTACATTATGTTGAAAAATTTGCATCATAAAAATGACAGTAGCCATATTATTTAAAAAATGTGCTTTGTGTTCCATGAAAAATGATACATGTATGCCATGTACCAAGCCTGTCAAAAATCAATACAAATTTGAATTTAAAAAAAATTCACACAAAAAATGGAATTAGAGTGGTATGAATCATTTTCAAAGTTTTTCTGATAGGACATGGTTTGTCCCAGTTGTCCTCTCTCTGTGTCTCTGTCCTGGTCACTTAGGTTGAAATCAGACTTGACGTTGAGGAGGAGGTGCGCCGTGATGCAAACCAAAAAGTCATCAAAAAAATTCTCTTCAAATGCATTCAAACTAAAGTAATGAGCCTGCTTTGAAAATGTAAGGAGTAGAAAGAACAGATATTTGTGTTGAAATGAGGAGTATATGTAAATACTAAAGTAAAGCACAGATACATGAAAATGCTACTTAAGTACAGCTACTAAGTATTTGTACTTAGTTGCTTCCCTCCTCTGCTTGTTGCAGCTGCTGCATCTTCCCATGAGTTTCTCAGATGAGTTAATGATCTTGATTGAAAGCAAATAGACTTGATAGATTTCTAGAGAAACATGAGGTCATGAGTCTTTGTGCGTTGCCGCCTTCTCAAGAAAACAGAACCCAAAACCACTTCCTGTGTTGTAGTCAACAACACATACACCTTCGCTTTTTTTTAGATATGTGCTTTTAAAGATTGTGTACCGCCCTTATTTCTTTGACTTGCAGCCAGGAGTGCAGCACTCAACATGCAGTGCCATATTAACGGGACCGTGCTGGTCACAGTGCTCCCTCCACTCCTGGTGGTGGAGTTTGTTTTGGGAATCCTCGGGAATGGTTTGGCTCTCTGGATCTTCTGCTTCCACCTGAAACCCTGGAAGAGCAGCACGGTGTTGCTCTTCAACCTGGCGGTGGCCGACTTCATGCTCAGTGTGGGTTTGCCTTTCCGTGCCAGCTACTACTTCTCCGGGATGCAGTGGAAATTTGGGAGCGTTATGTGCAAAATCTGCCTCTTCATGTTCGCGATGAACCGCAGTGGCAGCACCTTCTTCCTGATGGCCATCGCTGCCGACAGGTACATGCGCGTGGTGCATCCCCATCACCCCATCAACTCTCTGAGTGTCTCCAAGGCCATGTGTGGAGCCCTTGTTCTGTGGCTGCTCACCATTTTAATGACAGCTCATGTCTTTTCTTTGGACCACGTCGACAAATCCGACTGTGACAGCTTCTTGCTTGAGACTACGGTCCAATATAATCGGCTCTGGCACAAGCTGGCGTTCCTCCTGTCCTTTGTTGTGCCTATGCTTGTGATTCTCTACTGCACCGTCCACATTATCCTCCATCTGAGAGGCGGGCAGCTGGCCCAGCACGCAAGGATCAAGAAACCTTTGCGTCTCATCGTAGTGGTCGCGGTGCTCTTCATCGTTTGCTTCCTCCCGAGCAACATCACGCAGCTGCTCCTTTGGATCAAGCACCAGGAAGTAGTCAACACCCTCCTTGAGTCAGAAGTCTGTCCCGCCCTGGAAGACCTGACCATCGCGTTTTACGTCACCCTCAGCCTGACTTATATCAACAGCATGCTGGATCCTGTGGTCTACTACTTTTCCAGCCCGGCCTTCAAGAGAGTCTGCAGGAAAGTTCTTCACCTCTCCCAGTCAGACACTGCTGAAAGTGCAGAGAAGAAGACTCCAGAGATAGACTCTTAGTGTCTCAGACAGCTGTGATCACGGAGCCAAGATCAAGAGTGATGCAGATGAGATGGACAGAGCTAACATTTTAAACTGTTGTTTCTCCCAAAGTGCTACAGCTGACAAGGTGCTACTTTTACCTGTTTTATACATTAGTTATGCGATATATAATGACTGCACTTATTTTACAAAACATGGCAAAAGTCTTATTTTTTACTTTTTATATGATGACTGCACTTTTCTTGCTATAATATGCTACTGTAAAGCTGTGACATGATTTATGTGCCTAAAGGGGACAGTTCACCCCCAAATCAAGAATAGGAACTACTTTCTTTCTGCAGAAGAATCTAGTGGAACACTTTCTTTCTATTAGAAAGAAAGTAGTTCCTGCATAAAACTGCTCACAACAAGGTCTGTGAATTATCTTGACTAACCCATCTTTTTTCCTTGGCTTTTGACACCATGTGAGATGCTGAATGTACTTTTATTTGTATTCTTATTCTTATTTTATTGTTTATTTTGTGTATATGTATAGCTGTTTTATGTCTTTTAATCTGTCCTTGTATTTTATTCTTGTACTTTGTTTTTATTTTTTCTCTGTACAGCACTTTGGTCCACTGTGGTTGTTTTAAAGTGCTCTACAAATAAAGTTGGATTGGATTGGATTGGAACTGGGTCATGATTTTTGGAAAGAGAAATACTGTTTTTTAATTTTTCAGTTGTATTTTTTGGTGCTTTGAGCTCTGCAAGCCGAGTGCCATTTAGTCCCATCATATTGGAGAGAAGGCAGATATCTGTACGGCTGTTATCTCCTAAACTCTGCAACTCACACCAAAAAAAAAAAAAAGAAAAAAAAAATCTAGATGGAAAATATGTATTTTTGATTTACACAGACACCATACTACACCTCATCTCTCCCAACTCACTAACATACACAGTTTTGTAATGTTTTTTTCCCCATAATTATTCCCTCATAGAAATAAACTATTATCTTGCAATTATAAGTCTGTATAACTCACAGGTTTATCAGTGAATCAGTGAAGTTTAATGAACTACACTGCAGTTTGTATAATAATTTCTCTCATCACCCCCAGCTTTGCTTGACTTCCAGCGTCCTTTGCCTGCACTGTTTATATTTATGTCCCTGAATAAAACAGGTTGAATTGAAATATTTTTTAAAGTAAAATTCTAACGTCACATTGTGTAGATACTCCTTCTGTTTTTGTGTTGTCTAATGTTGAAAGAGTTAATATATAAAATGAATAAACATGGACATTCCTGGAGAAAAACGACATGTGTGAATAAAACATTTCCTAATTTAAATCACAACTTGTGCAGTAAATTGAACTTTGGGGTCTCGACAATTAGAATGCAGTATGACATATTGGCCACCAGAGGGTGCTGTGGGTTTACGCTCGCTGTGTCACGTGAAGTTGTCACATGACTGTCAGTGGGCAGACACAACAGGAAGAGACTTTTCTCTTTGTTGTTGTAAGTATTTCGTGTTTTAATACATCTAGAACATGGCACAGGAGCTGTTTTGTGCTCCAGCTGTTTGATAAAGTTCAGTCCGTTATCGCAGGTTATAGCTTTTGTTTCCACAGCGGTACGTGCTGTTGTTTTGCACGAAGAAACCAAACTCCATTCAAAATTCGGTCAATTTAAGGCAACCTTGATTATCAACCGAGGTACGTAAATGTTAAGCCACAACTTCAGACCTTTTCTGTAACAAGGCAAACTGCATGCTTACTCGGCATAACCCTCCAAATATTCTTTAAGTGGTCAGGATGTAAAAGAAAAAAAAAAGAGGGCAAATCAATCGTCATGGTGGCTGCACACGTCGTTGCAGAAAGAAGCAACTGGAGCTTCACTTCAAATTGAACACAGATTTCTGGAGTTGATTTTAGCTTACGAAGGTACCATTGTTTGTATAGAGTGAATGTGACATTTTCTTTCTTTAATAATTATAACTACGTGTCCAGTTTTATGAGATATTTTAATGGAGTTTGGCTTGGAGGGTTTTTTTGCATCTGAAAGCGGAAGGAATCACAACTTGGCACTACAAAAACCGTTACATTCTGATCCATAATACTTTATTATATGCTTTATACTTTTAACAAAGTTAAGGCAGTTTACACAGTCAAAACTTCTTATGGTTACTGCAGTTGTGCTATAGAAGGTGTGGCTAATGCTAAACTACCTCAGCAGAACGCCTTTCACTGTACAGTGGTGTGTCTTTTAGGAGGAAGTAGTTTAGACACATAGAAGTAGTACACATCATCCGAAAGCCGCAGATTAATTAGAGATGCAGCTCAGAACTGTGTGTTTTTTACTCATAAATCAGTAACAAACTGTGTTTTCTTTAGGCACCTATAAGGGCTTGGAACCTTATGATGGAAGTTTATGATGATCATTCCCATGATGCTCATGTTTCATAAATTGTTGCAGCAGTTTTTGGATTAATATCATTTATTACACAGATTTTGTACAAATATTAAACATTTTGACTGCTGGAGAATCGATAAAAATGGTCTAACATCCCTCAAAAATCCCATTTTAAGACACCAAGACCTTGAAGAACACTACAAAAAAGTCGTGCTGTAATTTGGTGTCAAAAATTTTGACATTTGGAGATTTCTGTAAGAATTGCATTTTTTGTGATTGAATGGCAAACACTTCTGTTCTGTGGGTTGCTCAGAAACCCCCTTATTCTCAGTATTTGTAGGAAAGCCAGCCATCCTCTGAATGCTTCAGGTCTCTAGTTTGTGGTTGTGAAGTTTTGTGAGGCTGTGACCATCATTATCATTATTGTTATTATTTTATACAAGGTCAAAAATGCGCTCACTACTGTGAGATGGCTACTATGAGAATTGAGTCCACAGCAGTCTCAGTTTTTCAGTCAGACCCAGTTCTAGGGCTGCACAATTAATTGCAAAATGATCAAAATTGCAATGTGGCCAGGTGCCATATCCAAATCACAGATCCCTACAATTTTTTTGATGAAAGAAAAATGTGTGACAGATAGCATTATTATGAAGTGCTGTTGAGATGCCCTGTTTCCCAGATCTAAGAATGTATGTTTGTTTGGTACTGGTCCCAACAAATGTCACATTATCGTGATTTTAACAGTATTTTGTAGGGCATATTGCAATCTTAATGTCAGCCAAAATAATCACAATATGAGTTTTTTTTAACAATATAGTGCAGCTCTACCCAAATTCAAATTTAGGGAGCCCAGTGTGAACCCACAGAACCCGTTTTCATTCACTGCTGTGGACAGAGTCAGCAGCAAAACATATTCCAGCCAGTGTATGTTATATTTAGAATATTTCAACTGCTTTACTGTGCTGTCAGAGAGCCTTCCCTAACAGGAAACCACTGCTGTATAAACCAAATATAGCTCTCTGCAAAGAGACCAGACGTTGGTGGACTCAAACTAACCTTTTAAAAGACTGAAGTCACACTTTGATGCAAACAAACTAACCGATTGAGGCAGCGGCAGACCTGCAACTCCTGTTTTTTGTGAGGTTAAATGACTGTTTTTACCAAAGACGTCCAGTTGCTTTGGAGAGAGCGGTATTTGGCTCGCTGTTTCCGATCAAAAAACGCTGACAACAAAGGAAAGTAAGTGTGTAGTGTCCTGTACACTTCAGTTGTTAGAGTCTTTACGGTGGGCCTTTAGGTGGCTAAAATAATGTCAACAACAACACTCGCCTAACCTCCTGCTTCTTCTACAAACTGAGGCCATGCAGAGCAGGGGCTGTGTACAGCCATCTACTGTAGGTAACACACTAGAGCTGCAACATTAATTATTAATGGATTATTAAATTAATTTCCAACTATTTCGATTATCGGTTAATCAGGTTGAGCCTTTTTTGAAGGAAACAAGTCAAATTTCTCTGACTTCAGCTGCATAAATGTGAATATTTTTTCTTTCTTTACTCCTCTATGACAGTAAACTGAATATCTTTGGGTTGTGAACAAAACAAGACGTACAAGGACGTTATCGTAGGCTTTGAGATACACTGATCATCATTTTTCACCATTTTCTGTGATTCTAAAACAAGCAATTATTTCCCTAGTATTAAATTTATAGCCAGATTTGTTAGAATTTTTTGATTGGTCATAAATTAAAAGGAAAACTGTATTGTATAACTGTATTAAACACTGTATTATATTGTGTCTTACAGGGCCAGAGGTCACCATGGGGTCGGCAGTGGAGAGGACAGATGAACACGTGAGAGAGTATCTGATCTATCGCGGATTCACCAGCACGCTGAAACACCTGGACAGCGAGGTCAAAGCCGACAAGGAGAAAGGCTTCAGGGTACGGATGGATAGATCGTCTGAGGGACTTTTTCCTAACCTGAGAAGGGAAGGTTTCAGAGACAGATCTTATTATTATTTAAGTTTGTTTTTAATCTCAAACATCTTCCGTCTGCAGGTGGATAAGATCATCGATCAGCTGCAGCAGTTTGTCCAGAGCTTTGACCTGTTCGGTCTGAAGGAGTACTGGCTCTACCTGGACCGACGACTGTTCTGCAGACTGGAGGACGTCTACAGATCCACGGTCAACAAACTGAGAACCAGCCTGTACAGATACTACGTCATCAACACCATCCAGGTAACATCCTGCAGAGGAATCAAACACAGCAGACTGTATGTTTCTGAAGCACAGTAGAAATAAACAGTCTCATTTGTCATCCTTACAGAAATCAAACCTGGAGAAGACGCAGGAGTTTTTCCAGAAGCAGGCGTTGGAGCTGCAGGGTCAGGCTGAGTGGCGTGATTGGTTCATCCTGCCGTTTATCCCGACCCCCGATCAGAACCCTGCCTTCTCGCCGTACTTCTCCCGCCAGTGGGCCGACACCTTCCTGGTTTCACTGCACAACTTCCTGTCTGTCCTGTTCCAGTGTATGCATATCCTTCAGCTTAAGTTGACAGTTTAATGTCGAGTCCACGTTGTAACCTGTCTGAAACTGATCCACTGAGTCTGTGCCTTTTAAACTCTGGATTTGATGGTTTGTAGTCCTTAACTGGTTTTCACCTCAGCCGGTCCTGTTGAGTTTTGATGCTGAAGTCCAGAAGACGACCAGCGTGACAGAAGAGAATGAACAGCTCCGCCAGCTGGTGAGTAGTAACACATTTATGTGTTAAAATGTTTACAAAAATGTTTTATCACCAAATATTGGACTGTGACGATGAAATATTTCATCAGGTAGAAAAGATCCATATTCCATCCATCCATCCATCCATTTTTTACTACTTATCTGGGTTTGAGTCACGTTGGCAGCAGGGTAATGGGTGGATCTCAAGGTGTTCCCGAGCCAGATGAGATATATATAATCTCTCCACTTTTTTTCCGGTTCTACCTTGGGACCTTCTACCAGCAGTTGGATGTACCTTTAAAACCTCCACCGGAGCGCATCCAGGTTGACCCTGATCCTTTCAATAAGACAGAAAGATGTCTGAGCTTGATACCTGGACTCCTCTCCATTGTCATGTCCAGACTCATTTCAGCTGCTTGTATCAGCACTTTCACTCTTTTGTCAGTACCCAGAGCTTGTGACTGTAGATGAGGATTATAACGTATATTGAGTAGTAAATCGAAGGATTTGGTATCCGGTTCAGCTCCCTCTTCAGCACAATGACCCGGTACAATGGCCACGTTACTGCTGACGCTGCACCAATCTGCCTGTCAATCACACGCTCCAGTTTATGGTCACTCGTGAATAAGACCCCAAGATACTTGAACTCTTCACTTGAAGAGCAGACCCTCACATTCGACCCCACAGTGTGTGCTGGAGTTAACAGAACAAATCATCTATAAAGAGCAGAGAAGCATTTGTGAGGTTCCAAAAGTGCCAGTTAAAGTATGGTCCCACTAATTCCTTTAAAAAGCCCAACCCTCATGTTTGAAAAAGTGTAATTATTTATTAGAAACAGGCCTATAGTTGAACAAAAAAGTCTAAAAATGTCCCATCATTTTATTTAACAAAATATGCAACTGTTGACCCCATTAATATTTTATTTTAAGATGTCCCTCTGTTTGGAAAAGTCTCTTGGCCTGGTTTAATGAGAAGGTCCATCATCATCTTTTAAAAGTCGCGCTATTTGTAACATGTATCATGAGATCCAAAAAGTCCCATGCTGAGGTTTGTGTAGATGGTAGTGGGTAGTAGGGTCAACAGTCCCTGGCACTGAAGGTGCATGAAACTTTGTGTCTTTGTAGAGATTATTATTCTGTTGGAGAAAATGCATTTTTGAGTGGGATACTTGAAAACGTGCTAAAATTCGCACAGACACAGTGGCAAAGTGCTGCAGTGATTGGGCTTGGGTGTGGCCTGTGGATCCTGTAGCACAAAGGTTTCTGCTAGATGTACGAAATTCAGTAGGCACATGTATCATGTCCAGACTCAGGGGCCGTCCACACCAAGAACTATAACTGGAACTATTAAAAATATAGTTCTGGAATCAATCTAACTCAAGTGGATGGTGGAGTCCAAACCTCAAAGCTGCAGTCCGGACACCACCATCCACTTGAGTTAGAACCATTTTAGAACTAGATTTTTTTTATATAGTTACAGTGGTGGCCTGCTCTTTAAAACAAAGCCTCTGTCATACTCTGAACCCAATGGGATGTCAGCCGTTTTGAATTTAATGTGCAACAGTGAACAGTTTTTGCTGTTGTACTTAAACAAACTCCTCAAAAACAACAAACAAATTCAACTTCAACTTGTTTTTGTTGAAGGGTGTGTCCATGGTGTGGCGTCGAACTTCGTCAAAGTTGTTGTAGCTTGATTATACATGGGCAAATCTACAAACTTCCAATCCAGCACAACAATTGATAGATTATTAAGATTCATTGGTTCGAATACTTTTAATACTTTTTTTTTTAAGAAAAAAGTAAAAACTCTGATTTCAGCTTCTTAAATGTGAATATTTATTGGTTTCTTTGCTCCTTTATGACTCCAAACTGAGTATCTTTGGGTTGTGGGCAAAACAAGACATTTCAGAACATCATGTGGAGCTTTGGGAAACACTGATGAACAGTTTTCACAATTTTCTGACATTTTATGAACCTGACAAACTAATTAATTAATCGAGAAAATAATCAACAGATTAGTCAACAATTAAAATGATCATTAGTTGTGGCCCTAATCAAATCCAGACTTCACAAGTCATAGTCAAAGTGCCACCAATTAGCTACAGGAAATGATTTTTTTTTTCCTTTGTTGTGCTTTGCGTGTAAAACTTGTGAGTTTTCATTGAACGCCATTTCCTTGATAATCTGGCGAATTTTGATATTTTAACACAAATAAAGAAACTGTAACTTGACTCCTCATCTTCAGATCTTTACTTCCTGTTGCCACCTACTGGCAACAGGAAGTAAGCCTTGTGTATTAAACAATCAATTTATAAGTAATGTACATTCTGTGGTCCACTCTTGATATACAGAGTGTATATTAGTAAGTTAGTAATTGTGTTTTTCTTGTTATTGTGTCTGACCTGTCTTTTTGGTCTTATCTCGTCCAGCTGTTTGCCCTGCAGACAGAGAGCCGGGACCAGAGAGACGGAGACGAGATGGTCCACCACAAGCTGCCGGTGTACGTCCAGAACATGGACCGACTTGGAGACACTGAGCTGTGAGACACTAACACCACTGTCTTTACTGATGACTGACTACAACTAAGATGGCTGCCAATCTGTCGGCTTTTTTCAATGTTCATTGTGTAGACTCTTGATTTTAAAGACAGTCGAAAACATAATCATTTTCACCAAAGTCGAGTCGAGGAGTCGATGCTTTTTGAAAAGGTCTGATCATGCTGACACTGAGGGGTTTTGGCGCTCCTTTGGTGCACCAAAGATGGCTGCCATGCTTTGACTGAAATGGAGGTATTATTGTTCCGCTGTATTAGAATCTCTGGATGTGAGCTTTAAAACAGAGGAGCTAGATGAACAGTTTAAGCTCTGGTTTATGCACTTAAACAAAAAACCAAAACTGTGTTATGTGTTGTTACAGATGACAGCCATCTTAAACTTTCTCTCTGTAGGTATTTTAAAAGGTTACTCAAGCACAATTTCTATCCATCGCTGTTTTATGTTTTATATCCTGATGGGGGTTTGTTTTGCATTTCTTACCACGTAGGACTTTAGCACTTTAGCATGCTAGTGTGTGGTTCTATTTTACCTCACTGACTGACAGCATTTGTTTTTACCAGTTATTTTATTTCACAAGTTTGACGATGAAGTCTAAAATGTTGATTGTATAGGATAGAATCATTTTGTTTGCTGGATTTTTAAACATAACATGGTCAACCTCCTGCTAAATGAAGAGTGCCAACTTTTTTTTTTCTCATGTTTACTGAAATGTTAAAAAGTGTTTTTAGCCCTGAGATTTTTCTCTGAATTCTGAGGATAAAGTAGAACAAACTAATAAGTAATGTAATATCAGATGTGTGAGACTAAAACAAGAATTCTAACTCGCTTGTTCAATTTAACTACATTGTCAAATTAACGCAGGTTTTGATGTTTTTTGCCGCTAATCGTCTTCCGTAGAAACTCTGTATCATGAGAAGGAACCATGATGTCTTTGTTTTTTCAGACAGGCTGGTTACAGAAACATTATTTATCTTCACCACAGACTCACTTTTAGAAGAATTTTGAGGCACTTTAAAGTAAACAAAACTGTTAAGTTATTTTGTGCTTACTCGTATAAAATATATATTTAAAAAGCTTTTAACTAACTTATTGTTAATGAGACAGTATTTATGGTGTTTTTGCACTGTGTGCTGTGATACAGTTGATGTTGCCAAATAAACAATTCACCTGATGAATTGTTGTTTCTTGTCAGTACGATCCATTGTTTAAAATTTTCACTTACGGTTTTCACATGCTGATTGAAGACAAATACAGTACACACTAAAATTAATACTGCTAGTAACAAAGTTTCATATACAATAAAACATAATGTAAAAATTATTGGTAGGTAAGAATGTAAAAATTTATTTCAAAGTCCAGATAAAATATAAAATGCTTTTTTTAAAAACCCTTTTAGATCACATTCCTGCTCATATTGTGCACCTATTTAACAATATATGCAACAACAACAAAAACTTTTTTTTAGAAAATTCCACTTCTTTGTATTTGTATTACAAACATTTTTTTGTCTCCCTTTAAAACAAAATATGACGTGCTTATGTAAGCAAGAACCAACCTGTTTCAATCAGCCATATCATGACAGCTACTTGTCAATCAGTCTTCAACTTTTAGCAGTGCAGGTTTATTAGTTAGCAAGCTAGCAACAGTATGGTCACCTCAAACCTTGTTATGTTTCCCAAAAGTACCACCTTTACGGCCTGCTGGCTAGAATGTATTCATTTTGGGGAAAGTGGTATCTGTGACAGCAGATTTTGGGCGAGGCATTTTACAGTGGACTGTTTCAACAACAAATGTTAGCCACATGGAGCGTACAATGGGCTGGGGGCCATCACTGATTACTGTACAAAACCAATTTATATCTTGCTACTAAGCTATCAGCAGCTAATTTTCTGCAAACTTGGCTAATTTATCTTAACAGGCAATGGAACTGTGCTCAACAGCCGCACAGTGAACACGGCCAGACTGGGACCGAACTAATCCTCTAAGACTGACAGGGAATACAGCACTGAGGTGATTGTTCCAGATGGAAAGACACCTTTACTTGTTGCTTAAGTAGTTATGTGACTGCTTACTGTGGTGCTGTTAGCTAGTAAGCTCAGGTAGCCATGCGGCTAGTTACCTTGGACAGTGTTGCCAGATCAGTTTGATGTTTTCCAGCCCAATAATTGCTCAAATCCACCCAAATTGAGAAAAAAAACATGTCCAAATATTATCTGTAATAAACAATACAAATGAATTCATAAACAACAGCAAAAGTATTGTGGTTCATCACAATTTCGCAATATGACACAATAGTAAAAGAGCAATTTAAGTGTGCTGTAGTGTAGATAGGAGGCTTCAATGTACAATACAACAATAAAAGGTGATGTAATGCAGGAGGTTCTTGTCTGCCGAGGGAATAACTGAAGCCTGGCCATGGAGAGCAGTAAACTCTTAAATTAAGATCTTAAAATCTCAATACTGAAACAAATGGATAAAGAGCCTAGCTAAAAGTAATATGTTCTCTTTTTCTAGCCATAGTTAAAAGTCTAGCAGCCGCATTCTTTACAAGTTGGAGCATGTTGATTGAGCGTTCACTGGTTTAAACCAGTTGGCAGTCATCTAGTTCTGAGAAAATGAACGTGTGTACTGACAATTAATGCATCTTTGAAACTCAGAGTGATCCAATTGTTAAGATATTTCTCAAATGGTAAAAACAGGACTGGATTAGCTTTCTAATGTTATCTAAAGACAGAGATATTATAGGCAAGTCCTAGAATCTTAAAAATTTTAAAAACGGCGCTAGTTTAACACTGTGCAAAGCAAGGCCATTATTTTCCAATGGACAGAACAGCTGTGCAAGTCATATCGGTGTAAACTGCACTGACTTCTGCAAGGTTGCACAGCACATTTTCAGTTTATTTTTGACCGCAAGTAGGCTAATCTCCACAACAAGTGTCTAATGAGATTCAGTTCATTTTGTGCACCTCTGAATTTTGAGCTTTCTGTTACTTTACACTCTGATCCTACCAGGACTTTAGTTATAGTTATCTAGCATGGCAGAATATCAGAATGGACGAGGACACCAGGTTAGAACATTTATTTTGTGATTGTTTGTTTCATTGCAGTCTGCAGCATTGTTCTCTGCACTTTATTCTGCACGCTACAAATTATTTCCCCTTTTGTTTGCACGTTCCTTTTGAAACTGCCTGTCAGCCAGTGCAACATTATGTACCACCTCTTGAGTCTTTTTTAGAGACCTGAGAGTAATGCATCGAGTATTCAATTGGTAGAATATAAAACATCAGCAGAACTACCACCTATATATAGAGTTGTGTGTCATCAGCGTAACAGTTAATACTGTGCGTGCAAATAATGACCCCTAGTGGTAACATTTACAGATTGTTCTTCAAAGAATCCCTCAAAATATCCTAAGAAGTCATGATTGGAAATGTTTCAGAAGAAAAATCAGAGGAAATGTCACCAACACAAGTGGTCTTTCCTTCTGTAAGAATATAATAGACAGCGCATCAGGTTTTAAAACTATATATCAAGAACCTGCTTCAGTGAGGTGATTAGATGATATTTGGGCCAACAACATCGAACCTCTAACACATCGCTGAGGTAAGTGATACCTGTTACCTGTTGACCCTGTTGAATGGACCACGATGCATCACAGGCTCTGACAACAGCTGCATGGTCAGTTGCAGTTTTTTGGGGGTTTTTTTTCACAAAATTTGACATCCAAGGTTTAACACGTTATAAAAAGCATTTTAAAAGCTATGGTTGCTTGCAGTAACGAACGCATATCTGATTCTCAAAATGATTTCATTGCAGCAAGGGGAAAAAAACAAAACCATCACAGAAGTTGTTCCACCTTTATTAGGATCAGCAAGATAGAGATGTAAATGAGGAGAAAGAGAGATGAGGAACAACATGAAACAAAAGTCCCTGGCCAGTTTTAAGGGAGAGACATTATGGTTCATGGTCGGTGCCTTAAAAGCTACCAGGCTGTCTCCCCATTAACATGGATTAGTGCGTGACATTGTCTTCATTGTTGCTTGGCATCGTCTTTGTCTTTTGTTGGCTCAGTTGCTGTTTTCCACTTGTCCCTCTGACATATTTGTTTTTCATGTTGTCATCTGTTTTATGTTTCAAATGTAAAAACGTAAAAAGTAAAAAAAAAAAGTTTTCATAGGTTGTCTGTGTGTGTGAACTGTGACAGAGAGGACACTTAGAGGCTCAGTGTGTAAGATTTAGGGGATCTCTAAGTAGCAAGTAAAGCTATCTGAACACCACTGAACTCTTTAAATCACCACGGGCTGAGACAGCAGCTGGAGGACATCAGAGGTAAAACCAGGGAACATTTAAATTTTGATCCACTTTCACCAAAATCAGTGACATAGTTGGTGGTGTGTGATTTAGTGCTGTGAAGCATTTTGACCCCTCAGGATAGATTTGTCGGAAATCCCTGATGAGAACTTCACGGGCTGTTGGGAAAATCAAGCCTCCATAACCACAGAGCGCTGTCATCACAGCGATGGCATCTCTTTCACCGGACATTATGATTGGAGAGATTTAAATATGTTGGACTTCAACAGATTTTCCTGGTAAATAAAACAGCAATTAATGGAAACTCTGGTCCTGTTGTTGCCGCCTCTTCATCTGCAATGGTTTAATGGCTCCCCACTGGAGATTTAACAGCACCAGCTGTTCATCTCGACATGCCTTACTCCTAATATTCCTTCCATGGTAGTGGATTTGCATTTTCTCTTGCGGATTTCCTGGAAATTTGGTTAAAATTTGCACTACATTTGGATGTAAACCTGGGTAATTTCAGTGAAATGCACAACAGCTGGTCTTCTGCCCAAGAACTAGGGAAAAGTAAAACATGGGCAAATGTACCATAGAGAGTCTTGATCACTCGCACAAACAGAACCTAAAATTTCTTGACATTCAAGTCTTGCATTGCAGTCTATTTATCTTATAGTGCAAATCACACCACACCTTTGTTGTTGTATTAGTATTTCTGTTCTACTATTGGCCTCTGGGTGCTTTACCTCGTTAACTTGTAGGGTTGCTCCAAAATGAGAAGAAGTGTTAATGGACAGAACTCAGACAAGGTTTCCCTCTGTTTATATCAATCAGTCTTTTCATGCCCCAAAGTCTTGACTTGACAGCTTGGATTCATTTTGTACTAATTCAGGGCTTTGTTGTTCTACTTCCTCACTTTTTGCTGTCCATCTCTGCTCTCTTAGGGACTTGGTGTCAAGCCAGCGCGCTGTCAGCACCGCCACCGCTCCTTCCAGAAACTTCTTCTCTACATTCCTACCGCAGGGCAGACGCACTCCGGGGAAACCGCCTCAGTACACCGCCGGGTCCTCGCCAAGCCAGGTAGCAGTGGGCAGGAAGGAACCATCAGCCAATCTGGTGAGTGCTGAGCAGGTGTTTAAAAGTTTAAAATGTTAGTGGGGTTAAAAACAGGAAATTGAATCTTTTTGACAGCAAGTCACGGCTGCTAAATTAAAAAACCAGACGACTTTGACTCCACAGTTGGTTGGATGTTCAAAGAAATAGTTTTCGGGTGTTGTGGCCAATCGGCAGCCACAGAGCTGAGGCGAGTTCAGCTGTAGTTCCTCTACTGTCCACTAGTGGCTGCTCCAAAAAAATACTGACCATATTGAAGTGAATGAGAAAACCTCCAACTTCTCTGTGCTCCTACAAGGTCAAGACACTTTTTACACAAGTTCAACTCCCAAGAGATCATCTACTTTCTTATTCTCTTATCTGTTTGGAGATTTTGAAAATTGCCATCCCAAGAAGATCATACAGAGGAAGAAAACTCCAAACCCTAAATCAGAGTGGAAAACAAGTCCTGAAGCAATCACTATGAACGGTTGTCTGCATATGGATGTAGAATCTGTAGGCAAGGGACAAGAATTTGGTCTTGAAGTGTTCTGATTTCTGTTTGTAGTCCGCCAGACTATCACCAATGCCACACCCCTTTGCCGTCAGAGGGTGTGGCCTTGCCAGGCTTCACAAACCTGTAAGGAGCTACTTTTCCACGAGTTGTGGCTGTAATCTTACTGGAGGTCCTCAACATTGTGACTGATAGCACCGACCTGTGATCATCTTCTGTATCTAAAATTCACTTGTCTTTTGTAGCCCGCAAAGTCAAAAGAGGCAATCCAGCCTAAGGAGGTGAAGCCAGTTTCCAGCCAGGCATCAACAAGTGAACCTGCAAGCTCTCAGTCCCAACAGTCAACAAATCAGTCGACAAACCAGCCCTCAAACCAGGGGACGCATTCCAGACACAAGAGAATCCAGGATCATGAGAAAGAGAGGAAGGAGCTTTTCTCCAAACCACTATCACAGGTACCTGAGGGGTGCTACAAAATCTGGTTTCTCATTCAGTCAGTTTTGTTAAAGGAATGTTTTGGGAAGTAAGTGTATTCAGTTTTTTGCAAAGTGTAAGACAAGAAGAATACCACTTTCAAGTCAAGTCAAATTTATTTATAAAGCACATTTAAAAGCAACCCATGTTGACCAAAGTGCTCTACAGACCAGAGCAGGTAGCTAATGGACATAAACATGAATACAGTGAGTAAAAGTAAATTTTGAGCACGAACTTAAGAGTCAATAGAGGGGGCAAATCTTATAGGGAGGGGATGCTCCTCCACAGTTGGTGGCTGCAACAGCAATGGCCTATCCATTGGCGGCTTTATAGACAAATGTGAGAACCTTAAAATCAATTCTGAACTGTACTGGCAACCGGTGGAGGGGACAGAATAGGGGTAATATGGTCACGGCTCTGGGTACCTGTCAGGAGCCTGGCTGTAGCAATCTGGACCAGATGCAGGGATGACACCCAACACTTTGTGCCCTAAAGACAGTTCATGAGACTGATTGGATTGGACTGGTCATTCGTTTCAGGGGTAGATAGAGTTG
>JAJHUR010000356.1:0-10799 GCA_027495735.1 Lutjanus campechanus
CACCCGCAACACGCACACACACACACACACACACACACACACACTCTCTCTCTCTCTCTCTCTCTCTTTCAGACCTGCACACACACCTTAATTCGTGCGCTGAAATAGCCCACAGACAGTCGCGCTCATTTTCTTTCACTCTCTACTATACTCTCTCTCTCCCTCCTCACACGCACGCGCGCGCACACACACATATTGTAATTTCGACTACACTCAGCACACGGCCAACTGACAACTGACGTCACCCTCTTCCTGCTCACCGGGAGGAGTTCCTGTTCCTACACACACACACACACACACACACACACACACACACACACACACACGCCCCTTTCGATAACTTAAAGTTGTTTGTTGCCCAACCATGATACAACTTTGATAAAGTATAGTTGCAGCAAAGATAGTCAAAATCAAAGATTGTCTATATTTGAGACGAGTGTCTCATTTTCATCTCATGTGGGAAGGCAAAATAAACTGTACAACAAAGCATCTGACTTCAGTTGACAAACATTACAATAGGGATGAATATTATAATCATTTTATTTTATTGTTTTTATTTTTATTTTATTCTGTTGAAGGACTGCTGTACTGACTGAAGCATTTTATGTTTTTGCACATACATAATTATGTATGTTTATGTACATACATAATTCAAGCATTCATTGCTGAAGACACTATTTTTTTGCTCATGCTTAGGCCATGGCTGGTTACTTTTATTTTATTTTATTAAAGAAGGAAAGCAGAACCTCTTTAATTTTGATGGAATATATACTATACACTTTGTTTCACTCTTTCTTTCCTGATCACCCACACACCCCTGCAGTGGCTCTGTAATGACATAGAACAATGTGACAAACAAAAATGATAGAGAACCATTCTGACAATAGAACAACAGATATGTGTTCACAGTTTGAGATGTGCTTGACACATCAGACAGATCTGTTTTGACCAGCTCTGCACTGTGGACTATAATATGTTTATTTGTACCTGTCAATGTGGTCTCAAAGGCCATGTCAACATGTGTCCTAGATATCTTGCAGATGACATGAAAATGTTGCCTCTTTAAACAGGTACTCCAGTGGTTTAGTGAGAGGACTCCCACGAGACATGTTAAAAATAGAATGGCCAAAGTCTGTGCAGCGGATAGCAGATATCCACAGTTTTAGTCCTCTGTATCAGTTTAGCGCCAAAAATGCCAGAGTCCACATTTCCCAACTCAATAGTAATTTTTGTAAGACTTTGGTGAAAGTCCTTGTGTCCAGTTTGTAACATAGACTCTTGGATTTTGTATTTCTCAAGGGATAACCCTGAAATAATGATCAGCATGACCTTTTCAGATGTTAGAATGCTTCATCCAGAGCCAAAGGAGACATTAAGCTTAATAAATAATAAATAATAATAAATAAATGATTATGCTGAATAGTATTATGTGGAGTCATAGGAGTCAATGTCACATGGAGTCAAATCTGTAAAGTAATAAGAAAATGAATGTGGCGATATAAAGAAGAATAAATAGAAGGGAAAAAAAGAAGTAGTAAATTTAAAAAATGTAGAAATATGAATAGAAATAAATGAAAGAACAGATAAATATATGAATAGAAGACTTAACAAAATCTAAAAGAATAATTGGAAGCGTTCTCAATTATTTTCACATTTATTCATTCATTCATATCTGTATATTTTGATTCATATATTCTTAGAACATGTGTGTGTTTAAATTAAATGATTTTATTATTAATTTTCTTTATTTTTTATAGAATCACACATTTATTTAATTCCTTCAGTTCCCTTTATTAATTTTATTTTTCAGTGCTATTTTTGTTTTCTGTTTGCTATTCCTTGTAGAGCCAAGTTGTCAATCAACTGACTTTGGGCGGGCCTTCCTGCTCAGGCTGAATGGCTACAGTACTACAAATTCTGCTGACTTGGATTATCTTTCAGTGGGACTGTATTTTACTCATATAATGAGCCCTTCACATGACAGTACACTTGAAGTAAAGAAGCACCTGTATGTGATCACCTCAAAGACTCAATAACACTTTGTCTTCACGTTCAGCGGGACTATTTTATTTCGTTATTAATTCGGCAAAGTAGTCTGCATTTCCCTTAAATTCCCTTACATTTTGATACCCGATAAACGTAGCTGAGTGAGACGTCTTCTTTTATTTTCCGCCTCCTTGCTCCGCCCATGTCTTTGAAACGTCAATAGCGGCAAACTTCAGGCTCAGGCTCCCCAAAATGACCACGGGCTACGAGGAGCCGCAATGGAGAAAAGTCCACTCCGTTACTGGAGTGACCCCGCGGTCCAGACACGGACACCGAGCAGCTGCAATACGGGAGCTAATTATTGTGTTCGGTGGTGGAAACGAAGGGATAGAGGAGTACCTCCATGTTTATAACACCGGTAAGCTAACATTAGCTGGAAGCTAGCTAGCAGGCTAATGTTTTTAGCATGCGTAGGGGCTTTTGTTGTTTATTTAAAAGATCCTCAACAGTTATAGCATCGTCTTGTTTGCGGTATTGTGGGATTATTTTGTGGACTAGCCTTTAACTCGAACCGAAGAGCTTATTTCAGCTGGTTAGCTTGCTCCAGTAACTATTTTCTCGGAAGTCTTACGTTTCTTAGCTTTACCATTAGCCTCTTCTACACTCCCTCCTCCTCCTCTTTATAGACCCACATACTTGTCTCCCTTGTGGAGGACAGGGCTCCTTATGGAGAGATAGCAGGTCAACAGCATATGCCACATTGAACTGGTATACATCATCTGAAAGCTGGAAACCTGAAGATTAGTTTGAAATGCAGCTCAATACTGTGTATGTGTGTCGAGTTTTTCTAGTCTTAAATATGTATAACATTGTTTTTGGTTAAGCTCCTATTCGTATTTTAAGAGTGTGGAACGTCTAAGGATGATTAAAGTAAATGATTGCCAATGCTATGCTTTATCAAGTCTCTTAAGTTGTCAGCTGTTTTTAGGTTAATACCATTTATTACACAAATTTGGTGCACAGTTTAACCATTTTGACTACTCAAAAATTGATTAAAAAAAAAAAATCCTTCCAGAAAAACATTACATCACAAAACCCCCCAAAAAATTCAACTCAAGATGTGTTATTCAAAACGTTTGATTTTGGAAATTTCTGCAAGAATTGCATCTTGAGTGATTGGGAAGTCTGGTATATGAAGTTTCAGAGACCATGATTATTAGAGCTGCAATGATTAATCTGTAATTAATCAATTATTATATTATTTGTCAGCTATTTTGACTCCAGCCTCTTAAATGTGAATATTTTTTGGTTTCTTTACTCTTCTATGACAGTTAACTAAATATCTTTGGGTTGTGAGCAAAACAAGATATTTGAGGGTGTTGCCTTAGGGTTTGGGAAACACATTTCCACTATTTTCTGACATTTTATAGACCAAACAGCCAATCAATTAATCGAGAAAATAACTGACCAATTAAACATTATTTGCAGCTTTAGTGATTATCTTAAAGATCACTATAGGTAATTTTATACAGTAGGGTAAAGCTTCAAAAAATCTCCCTGCAGATTAATGGCTTCTAATATTAATATCATCATACATGAATATGACAGAGCTCATTGAATTCACTAGAGTCTCAGCTTTCCAGTCATACCCAATTTATGCAATTCTAATACTGTTTAGGGACCCCAATAAGCAGGAATAATCAAAAAGGATAGGCAAAAATAACACATTTATGCTACATGCAAAAAGTCTAGACCCAGGCTAGATTGGACCACTGTTACCAGTGGATTCCTTAGGTTGTCTTATGATAGAAGTATCTTTACTCTAGGTTTAAATCTTAGCCTGCTACAGCCTCTGAAAGAGAGAAGTTAACTGAACACAAGTGTAATGATGAAGTGTGACTAAACAACACAGTTAAATCTAACTTTAAACATAGTGAGTATGTAGTTATCGTTAAAATGTTGGCATAACTTGAGACTGATGTTTCTATTCAGGTATCAATGTGTTAACATGCTGCGGGGAATAAACACTAAGTACACTTAGTTTGAAGTGACTGCTGTACAAGATACTGTTTAAATAATACGTTGTGGAGGGCATTGTGCAGTAAAGGGTCACTTAAGTTGACTGTTGTGGTGTTTGAGGTAATGTTTGTGTAGTGACTGCAAAAATAGCTTTGTTTGCTCAAGTTGTTTCCACAAGTTGTGGGTGTATAAAATGTCTAAAAGGCAGAATTCACCAGGATGTTCTGTCTAATGCAGTGGTTAACATCTGGTCATTCTTTCAGTCTCAAAGCAGTGGTTTCTACCCGCGGTGAGGGGTGACATCCCACCCGGATGTGCCGCCTATGGCTTGGTTTGTGAAGGCACTCGAATACTCGTCTTTGGCGGCATGGTTGAGTACGGAAAATACACCAACAGCGTCTATGAACTTCAGGTAACGACGTCACATTCTTTCAGTGGTAATTCATCTAATCCTGTTGCTGTCATGATGAATAAAATTTTAAAATCTTGACTTTGGTCCCACGTGTCTCAGGCTAGTCGTTGGCTGTGGAAGAAACTGAAGCCCAGAGCGCCCAGGAACGGCTCGTCCCCTTGCCCTCGGATTGGACACAGCTTCACTCTTGTGGGTAACAAGTGTTACCTCTTTGGAGGGCTGGCCAATGATAGTGAAGACCCCAACGGCAACGTACCAAGGTACTGTTGAAAGACACACAAAAATCATAACGTTTACACTGGGCTTTTAAAGATGCACATAAACACATCAGACTGGTTGCTTCTGTTTGATTTGTTTGTGGGTATTAAGTTCTTACTGACTTTTCATTCAGCAAGCCCTGCACTGCTCTACTGTTAAAAGTAGGGCTGCAATTAATGGTTACTGTCATTATCAATAAATCTGGCAGGTGTTTTCTGTTTGCTGATTAATCATTTAGTCAAAAAATACCCATCAGAACTACCCAGAGCAGAAAATGACAATTTAAGATGTTGTTTGTTAAACTAACAGTCCAAATCCCAACGATGTTCAGTTCAGATGGAACTAGAGAATATTTGGAAGTTCTTCACAATTTTTCTTGCAAAATAACTGAAATGAATAAACAATTATCAAAATAGTTGCTTATTTTTGATTATTTTCCTTTTGATTGACTAACTGATTCATCTTTTCAGCTCT
This sequence comes from Lutjanus campechanus, assembly GCA_027495735.1. Classification (NCBI taxonomy): domain Eukaryota; kingdom Metazoa; phylum Chordata; class Actinopteri; order Lutjaniformes; family Lutjanidae; genus Lutjanus; species Lutjanus campechanus. The sequence goes on from JAJHUR010000356.1 coordinate 5,150, forward strand.
AGTTTAAAGTATGACTTTTAAACCTTTGAATGGCTCTGATGAACTTCCAATATAAAGAGGTAGTTGTATAAATGAGTTTGACTTTTGACCATCTTAGATACATGGATGACTTCTATGAGCTGGAGCTGCAGTCGGTATCAGGAGCAAGAGGCTGGAGCATCCCTGAGACGAAGGGCGGTGGTCCCTCAGCACGGGAGTCCCACACCTCGGTTGCCTACATTGGCCTCGGCTCCCCGAAGCTCTACATCTTTGGAGGGATGCAAGGAAGTCGGCTAAATGACCTCTGGCAGCTTGATCTTGGTAGGTATCTTTTTTTTTTTTTTTTTTTTTTTTTCAGAAAGCAAAATTGAAAACCTTTTGCCTCCTATAGGCGCTCCTGTGCCTTGAATTAAATATAAATATAAACATCTAGTAGGATTATTTGCATGTTTACACTCTTTAGAACATTTAAACTTCTTATCATGATCCTTTTCCTTTCTGCAGACACAATGGTTTGGTCGACTCCTCAAACCTCGGGTTCCAGACCACTTCCCAGAAGCCTTCACTCTGCCAGTGCCATCGGAAACAAGTAAGTGAACCTTCAATGTCAGTGTCATATCTCAGTTTGTATGTGACACCTGGCCAGATTAGCCTTACGGTGTGTCCCTTTGTCTGTCTGCAGGATGTACGTTTTTGGTGGCTGGATTCCTGTTCCTGAGTCAGACAGACACAATGCTTTAGGAACTGAATGGATCTGCACAAACTCCCTAAGTGTGCTTAACTTAGGTCAGTACATTTCTATACAATGGAGTTTTCACACAGAATGAAGCCTTTAGAGCGTATTTATTAGTGTTAAATCTTTCTTTAAAATCAGGTTTAGTCAACACCGCTGCCCAGGCTCACTGCATCAAGTTCACTGTAGCCCTGTCTCCCTGTCACAGACACTATGACCTGGCAGAGCCTGGGCCCAGAGCAGCAGGACAACATTGAGTCCCAGCTGCAGAGCCAGGGACCCCAGACTGATGACCCGTACGCCAGTGGGCCCAGAGCCAGGGCCGGCCACTGTGCTGCCGCAGTCGGCTCCAGGCTTTACATTTGGAGTGGGCGTGATGGATACCGAAAGAGCTGGAACTACCAGGTGTGCTGCAAGGACCTCTGGTACCTGGAGACAGGTAAGAGCTGAGAATGAGCTGTTAAGAGTGGTTGGTGTTTGAAGTCTTATTTATTTTGAGTGACAGAGCAACAAAAAAGCAAATACAGTTACTCAATATAATATTCTGTATTCTGTCGTCAGATCGACCAGCCACTCCAGAGGCAGTGTTACTTATCAAATCCACAGTCGGCATGCTTCATGTGGCATGGCGCCCCCTGGCGGCGGCAGACTGCTACATCCTTCAGGTCCAGCCTGTGTGTCCTCGCAGCTCTGCAGGGAGTGATCCACCAGCCAAACCGGTCCATCCAAGTGGAACAGACAGACTGGAGAGGGGGGATAAAGTCTCTGCAGGTAAGCACATTTACAGTGCTATATAGCCTGATTATCAGGGCGGGGAATATTCACACAGACACGACGGTAACATTTCGCTTAACTCTCTTTTCTCAGGTGTCCAGTCCCATCAACTTCAAACTAAAGGAACCACCAATAAAGAAACAAATACATCAGCTCAGGTAGATGAGACTTACTAAACATGCTTAAATCTGTAAGAAAGATTATTACTTGTAATAACACACCCTTGTTATAACTACAGGGATGTCATTTGTATTTTAGACTGAATTTTAACACACTGAATTTGTTATTTATGGTGCATTCACACTGAGAATGTTTAGAACATTTCATCAAACACGGGTATGCTAAGATTGAACTCCTCTAAATAGTTCTCAATATTTAAATTTCTGGTCCTTAGAATGGCCAATCAGAAGAGCTGATCAGATGGCGAAGGAAAAGTATCCAAAAAATACATCCGTCAAGTTTCAAATGAGAGTAAAATTTTCGTTTAGTGAGTTAATGTCGGAAGGCAAACCGCTACAATGGCAGGTAAATGTTTGCACCAAAAGTCATGTGATACTATTCTGAGAGTCTCTACCACGTTCTGGTGCCATTTACAGGCGTGCTGCTTCTGTTCTCTGCTGTTGAGTTTGACACACACACACACAGGGACCCGGACTTCATGGTGCATTCAGTTGCACCTCGTAAACTCAGAAATCTATACTTGAATGGCCACAAAGTTTAAAATTGGAAAGTTGTTTTGTTTTTTGTTTTTGTTTTTTTGTTTTTTTTAATTTACCGTCGTTGAAATATTGGCCTGCAACATTATTAATAATTAGATGGTAAAATCCTAACAATAACCGCATTCATTTCCACATAGACAGATTTCTCAAAATTCTTTTCAATTGTTATCAATAAACTCAACAATATTAAAATTAGGGCTGCAGCTAATGACTATTTTTATTGTTGTTAAATCTGACAATTATTTTTATATTTATTTTTATGATAAATTGATTATTTAGTTGATAAAATGCCCATCATAAATAACAAATAAAAGCAGGAAATTACGTTTACATTACATTTATGAAGCTTGACTCTGCAAATGTTGGACATTTTTCCTTGAAAAATGACTGAAATGATTATTCAATTATCAAGATAGTTGGCAACTAATTTTCTTTTGATCAGCTTATTGATTGTTGCTGCTCTAGTGATGATTTTCAAGTTTTATACTTAAACTTAATATCCAGTGTTGTTAAGAATAATCACTACAAAACTACTACAAGAGCTGTTACAATCTTTCATTTTCTCCCTGAATTTCAGGTTGCTCCAACACAGCAGGACACTACAGTAAAATCATCAGTGGAAGACTCTGTTACAGTGCGCGGCAGTAAGTCTCGTTGCCAAGCTGAATTGTATGCTCCCAGAAATTTGAGTGTTAGGGACAATACAAGATTCAGTAGGTATTTTTGAAGTAATGTCAGTAATTGCATTTCTACTCTCTTTCCCACAAACAAATCCAGCAACGGAGGTCGGTAGGTGCACTCAACAGCAGCAGCCAGGTACAGTAATGATGATGCTTGAGCTGAAATGTCAGCGATGACCCAGACTACAGCAGGTGAAGGGTTTTAGAAAGTGAAGCTCACTGTGGACTTTTCTTTGCTTTAACAGAGGAACAACCTGTTTCAGGTGACAAGACAACAAATTTCTACTCCCACACAGATCAGGTCAGACACTCTTCTGAACAGTGATTTTTAGCTCTTTCTCTCAGCTTGGTCTATAAACTCTCACCTCCATGTCCAGCAGAATCCAGGTGAAGCCGTGTGGTTTGATGTGGGTGTGTTCAAAACACTCTTCTCGGAGGTCAGTCACTACTTTCTGCCTGCTGACAGTGACCAGGCGCCTGTAGCCAACAGCAGCCGGCCCACGAATACTAAAGAGGTAAAAAACAAAACAAAACACATTCCCATTATTTAATATGTAGTGAGTATTAATTTAGACATTTAATCCTGTATTATGGTTCATTGTCCTTGCTTATGCAGAATTACCATGAATTCTCTCACCCACATATCTTCAATCCTTTGCTTCCCTCCAGAAGAAGCTGCCCGGGTCTCAGGACTACCAAGGCAGAGAGAAGCAGGAGCTGGCCCCAGGTCAGACCTACAGGTTCAGAGTTGCAGGGATCAACGGTTTCGGTCAGGGAGACTTCAGCCCAGTCAGCGAGTTCAAGACTTGTCAGCCTGGTTTCCCCGGAGCGCCCTCTGCTGTCACAATCACCAAGGTGACTGAAAAGTAATGATAAATCAAGAGGGAGCTGCTGTATTTTACACATTCCCCATAATACTCTTTTTTTTTTTCCTGCATAGGCCAATGATTCAGTCCACATCACATGGGAGGCTCCTTCCTCTCCATCAGGCCGCATCCTGGAGTATTCCATGTACATGGCAGTGAGGAAGAGCCGCTCCACCAGCTCTGAGGGTCCGGGTCAGATGGCCTTCATCAGGATCTACAGAGGCACCAAGACATCCTGCTCCGTTAGCTCCACCCACCTTGACAATGCACACATTGACTGCTCCGCCTCCAACCGCCCAGCTGTTGTCTTCCGTATAGCTGCTAAGAATGAGCAGGGCTACGGCCCGGCAACGCAGATCCGCTGGATCCAAGGTGGATGAGCTCGACTTTTTTCCCCTCATTTATTTATACACTTTTACACAGAATATTTACAGCAGCCAGGTAGTTATCACAATCAGTATGCTATCATAAGCTAATGAAAAGCAAAATTATGAATATTTAATAATACCAGCAGTAACATAATGATAATAATAGTTATATAAAGTATTGCATCAACATGGGACAAGGAAAACAAAACCAAAAGATGAGGAGGAAAAAAAGGAAAATGATAATTGGAATATGCTGAAATTGTATCTCATATTAGGTATATACATTGACTTTTTTTCAGCTTCTGGTCATTAAATGGATAGATTGCATTTTTTGAAGTGGGTACGTACCCATACCAACAGTAGATGAGCGGCATGCCTCCATTTTGGAGAAGCAACAGCAGTACTGGTGCATGAAGCTTAGCAATGTACGTCTATGGACAGTGTTGGCAGCTAAACATATTTTAGCTCCCCAAAATAGGCTCAGCTCTTTCACCTCTTAAACTTAGACAGCGTTTTTTGATGGGAAACAAGCATTATTAAAGCCACCCATCACTCTCTCCAAACCAACCATATTCCACTGACGAAATCAGCAACTTTACATTGCTGATTGTGGGAGTTGCCGGTCCAGTGCTGCTTCAGCTGGTTAGTGTGTTAGTTTTTTTAAAAGGGTTAGTCCAGATTCACCAGTCACACAAAAATACAAAGTGCCACAGTAACACAAAGACACTAATAGATCGAGGCAACAGGCAAGGTTTTGTTGCTGACCCTGTCTACAGCAGGCCATTGCTTAGCTTCATGCACACCGTGGCTGCGTGCCGACCACCATCCACTGTGGGTAATATACTGATTGCCGATAAGTACCCACATGCAACCCCATGTAAAATAATCCGAACTGTTCCATTAAATTTTTATTTGCCAAATTGATTCAACTTCTTGTTTCTTTTATTTTTTTAATTTTAGATCCATGTAAACTGCGAGCGTCTGCATCCAAAGCAGATAACAGTGCAGAAGCTGACCAGGACGCTGCTGACAGGTGACCAGAGTGACCTAATGATTTCTGTTCATTTGCACCCTCTAAATTGATTTTATTTTTTTATTTTTTTCACTCTTGCATTTTTTTTTTCTCTTGCAGCTCCAGCTGAAAATGTTTGGACCAGTAACATCATATTTTGGAGGAGACCATATGTGCACTCAGGAAGATGGCAGTGTCGCCACTCAGATGTTGTATATTTCTTAGATAGTTTTTTTAATTTATTTTTTTAAAGTATTTAATTATTGTCTTTGTAAATAGATATATACTTTCACAGGAAGGATAAACCACTTTTACAATCCTACTGACACAGTGTGGTCCTGAAATATCAATTATCTGTCCAGTGGAATTCTATCATTGTTTTATGAACACATTATTCCATGATTAAGATCTTTGTTAATGTGATTTTGTCATTTTAACATACTAATGTTACTACACTCATTTTATGTATCCGTTATATTTCTGCATCACATTTGTTGGTTTATCATTTTGTTGTATTTC
>JAJHUR010000356.1:12359-27282 GCA_027495735.1 Lutjanus campechanus
TGACAAATTTCAGGCGTGTTTGCTCTCCTGAATTGGCCATGTTCAGACAGCGTTATTATTATTAGGTTAAACTTTGAGAGTCTCCAGAGTAGGGTATTGTTCTTAGTTTGGTGTTGAAGGGAGCTAGATGTAAACAAACCACATCCATGGCCCATCATACTAAATAGTCTGACTCTGTTTAGTTACACGTACCTAGCCATATCATATTTTTTATTATACTTTTGAGTTGGCATATGGAACTACAATTTGTGCCGTGATGAAAGCATTTAGCATTTTGTTGTGGTAATTCGCTCTGACCCAGTGATATTAGTGTGATTGGTGCCTTCAGAGACAGACAGGATGCTTGATCTTAAGTGGCTGAAGTGGTTTAATAGTTGCAATCACAGACTGTGTGTATCCACAGCAGAGCCAGCAGCCAGGGAGTGGAGCTAACTAATCACTTGAGATTGATTCTGAGTCTTGCATTTACTACAAAGAGGTTGTGATTTAATAAGTAGCTGGGGGACTCTTCTTAAAGCCACCATGGTAACAAACTGACAACAAAGCCAGGGCTAATTTTTGCCCTTGCTGAGTACCTCAACACACTTAGAGAGAGAGTGTAGGCAGTTTCCCTCACTGTTAAAGCACTGAGGGCTTGCTGACAACACCTATTCCTTTTTTGGATGCAGACAGCAGTTACTTTGCCTGGTTTACCCCGTTTATTTTTTAAAAATCTTCTGTCTCTGGCTGTTTTCCTGTAGAGGTGAGATGACCTCCTCCACCATTGGGCAGTCGGCCCATCTTGTCCCAAACCTGGAGCCTGGGATGGGCAAGTCTGCAGCCATGCTGGGGTTATCTGCTGGGCTCGGAGGAGCAGAGATGGAGCTGCAGAAGATGTTAATTGACGAGAGGATGAAGTGCGAGAACCACAGGACCAACTACCAGACACTCAAGGCTGAACATGCTAGGTACAGCTAAATCTAGTTTAACATCAACTGAATTTACATCCTTTGGCAATCCTTGTCTTTTGTTTCTTCTTACAGTTCACCAGTGTTTGCAGTTTTACTCAAGTCAGCTTTTTTGCAGCTTGCAGGATGAGTTCACCCGGGCTCAGGGTGAACTGAAACGGCTGCTGAGCGACAGACAGGCTCAGCAGGAGAAACTGCAGCTGCTGCTGGCTGAGCTCCGAGGAGAGCTGCTGGACAAGACCAGGGAGCTGGAGGAGTTGCGGCTGCAGGTAAACCAAGCTTGAGAAGGATGAAATCTCCTGTGGGACTGATGAATTGTTCTGCTTTTTGATTTAAAAGAAAAAACTTCAGTCACAGATCTGGTGTGGCTGTAATTTTTGTTTATTTATTTATATTTTTTTAATTGCCTCTGTGCATCTGAACATCAGCTGACTTTCTGGATTCAGATTTGTGTCTGTGTGTTTGTGTTGACCAGGTGATGACCCCTCAGAGGCTGGAGCTGCTCAGAGCTCAGGTGCAGCAGGAGATGGAGGCTCCAGTCAGAGAGAGGTTCAGTAAACTGGAGGAGGTCAGTCAGTTTGTCTGTTTCTGTATCATAGGTGTGGGATGTAATACAGGAGTAATGTGGGACACAAGTGCCATCAGTTGTGATCAATGTGGGCAACACTTAAGGGCACTCTGATACTCTGGTAGCATTTGAAATGAACACCCACCAAGTGTTGGCTGTTCACCACACTGGCATGTTTGCACCAAAATCATCATTTAATTAAAAAGGAAAAAAAAGTATGTTTGAGTATGTAGAGAGTCTCTACCACTCCTCTGTTTTCCTTCCTCTGTTGACACACAGGGACAGGAACTTCATAGTGCATTCAGGTGCTTCTCATAAACTCTGAAATCTGCATTGCTTTGTAGGGCGCCAAGTGTGTGGGCGCCAACAGGGACATATTATCTCAGAAATCTAGACTCAATTAGTCATGAAGGTTGCTTAACACGGCAGAGTTTTCTTTTTCTTATTTTACTTTGTTGAAATCCATAGGCTTATCTGTCATTGTTTTATTTTTCTTTCATTACAACATCTTTTAATAATTGGATGCTAAAATCAGAACAACATCCAATTCATTTCTACATAAGCAGACTTAAAAAAATGTCTTGAAAAAATCAAATCAAATCAGACATATTCTTGTACAACAGGTCCCCAAGTACCTTCAAGTTGATTTGTACTTATACTCAATATACAATGTTGTTAGGGATAGTTAAATGTACTACAAGGAGTTTTTAACTTTTCTCCTTGAAGTCAGATGAAGCCGGTCTGTGCCCAGTCAAAGTTACTGTGAGTTGTACGTTAGCCACTTAAAAGGGAGTGGGGTTAGAATTTAATTTAATTTAAATTTTTGAAACACTACAATTTTTTTCCTGCAGGGGCCTCGAGAATCAACACAATTCGAAAGCTCATTGTAGTGGCTTAAATAAATAAACAATGCTACACAATAAATAAAAGGCTTCAGATAGGCTTAGTGATCAGCCTCAAATCCTGACTGAAGCACCCTCAGCATCAGTATGATTGGCAGGAAGCCATGTAATATAATGTGGTACTGATATGAAAACACTAAACGGTATAATCAGCCTAAAACAGAATCTTCCTTCATGTTTGATATTATGAATTATGCCACAATATGAAATTTGTACATTTCATAATTTATATAAATGAACAGCTGCATATTGTTTCTACTGAAGAAGGAAGTATTATCTTTTATTAATTCCTGCTGTAAATTGGTGTGAGCAGCTGTGACCATTACGTCCAAAGCAACGGTCAAGAGATTAGCATTGATTGCTTTCAATGGCATGACAGCTCATTTCCATGTTGTCTGTTTGATTGCTCCCTGTCTCTCTTTACTGATTAGGGGCTAATGTGTGTACTTGCGGTTCTTTTTAGGAGACGGAGAAGTACAGGTCTGAGTACAACAAGCTGCGGTATGACTGCACTTTCCTCAAGTCCCAGATTGATCACCAGAGAGAAGAACACGCTCGTATACTAGAGGAGAGGAGGATCCGCTATGAAGCAGAGGTAGATTGGTTGTTGTGATGGTTTTTAATTTAAATTCTCTGTAATCCTAAAAGTAGGTAATAATTTAAACGATTCCCTTCCTGCTGTCAGATCTCCCGTTTGGAGAAGGACAGGGAGGAGCTGGTGGCTCAGTACCAGGGTTCAGACCCGCTGCGTGATGGGAAACGAGTGGAGGCTCTGCTGAGGGAGAAGGCCCAGCTCCACCTGCGGCTGAAGGGCCTGGAGGCGGAGGTGGCCGAGCTCCGCGCCCAGAAGGAAAACTCGGGCCAGCAGGCGGAGAACGTCCAACGCATCCAGATCAGACAGCTGACGGAGTCTCAGGCTGCAGTGAAGTCTCTGGAGGTGAGACAGCAGCAGGACTCTTGTCATGTCATTGGACTCATCATGCGTTATGTGTTCCTATAAATGTGACTTTCTTTCTGGTGATTGTTGGATCTGACTGGCTGTTGGTGTGACAGGCGGAGCGTCAGTCGTTGCGTCTGCAGCTGGAGCGGATGGAGAGCGAGCTTCACCTGAGCCATGAGCAGAACAGTCAGCTCACCGGACGCCTGCACAAAGCTGAGAGAGAAGTCAACTCCCTCACCTGCCAGGTACGCTGACCTCTAACACGTTTTATCAACTGTGACATCATCACACGAGTCATTACTGAGCAGAATCAGCTCCTACACTCATGGCTGTGTCCTGCCCCATCTCACACCTTGTCTTATCTTAAGAAACCCTTACTGGGACTGTAAACTGTAAACTCATCCTGTCATGCCTGTATCTGTGTTTACAATGTACGCTAGAGTGCCTGTATCCTTGACAGCGGCTCTCACTCCATTTGTCACTGACTAGCTAGCTAGCTCAATTTTAGCTTTGATGAGTTGAGAGCATAAATTGTGTTGTGGAGGAGAGGAAACCCCACCTTTTTTGAATGTTTTGTTCCCAATTATCTGCCCAGGATAGAGGTGTGAACAGACAAGTTATTCATCTTGGCAGTCAGTATATACACATTAATACATGGTCCCAGAAATTTAAAGACCCATCAAATGGTTTAAATAGTCTTTCAGTCTAATATATCCATGTTCATCTTGTTCCCTGTCTTTACTGTCAATGCCATACAGACCAAACAACAATGGTGTTACCATTTTTGACAGTTATGCTATGCCATCCTAACTTGGGAAATTCTTCAGTTAGTCAAGTTCTGTAATAGCTGATTACCTAAGATAGTTTTTTCCCGCTAAATTTAGGAAGTTAGGAAGCAGATAGGAAACGTGTAATACCAATAAACCTAAATGTCATCTTAAACTGAGATAAGATGAGATTTCAGACTTAATAAGTTTCTGTAATGTTTTGTTGATTTCTTCCTTTGTTTTTGGTCTTAACTGTTCTTGTTACACCATGAACTCAAGTCTGTATTTTGTAGTCATGAACTTTGCCAAAAGTCCAGTCAGACCTGATTGGATTCTTAGAGATGCTAATGTCTTACCACCTACACATGTGGTTTGAAGCTTGAAATGAAGATAATTGATCTACTTTATGTTTTTTTTTTTCTGGTTCTCAGATTGAGAGCCTGAAGCACTCACACAAACTGGAGGTGGCCAGTGTCAAACTGGAGTGTACCCGCTCTAAAGGGGAGCTGGAGAGGGAGAGAGACACACTGCAGGGGCAGATTGACGGTATGGATCTCGCACACACTACTATTTTTAAAAATGCTACTCGATACCTTTGTTAATAACACAAAAAACAAACAAAACAAAAAAAAAACACAAACTTTTCTTTCCACTAACAATCTACACACCACGCTGATACAGAAAAAGTCACTGAACACTGTCTGGTTTTGACACAAGCCAAATTTCAGGCATGACAATAAAAACTGAACTGAAGTCTTGACTGTGCACTTAAAACATTTTTTTATAGCTTTAGTACTTTTGATTTCATTAAATGTATAATTAAATGGAGATTAGAACATTTTAAACATGTTATGTTATAGTATTGAAGTATCAATTTCAACAACCTTATCATCTCTCTCTGTAGTGAGAAATGGACACGCTCCTGTCTTTCTGCATGTCTGTATGTTGGTCGTTCTCCTTCTCTCATCCTAATTTCATTTTTTGCATTCCATACCACTTATTTGGCTGACACTTTTATCCAAAGTGACTTACAATCATGCTCTGGCAACATTAATTAGCCTACGAAACATAAAGATGCAGTGGCCAACATTAAACATATAATAGACTATTATAACATGCGGAGTCCGCTCATAAAAATAATCTCAGCTATATTTCATAGTAGATCGATGATCGATTGGATGATTTGTCGTTATCATCTCATGCGTGCATCAACCTGTTTTGCCCTCGTGTGTCACAGGTCTGCAGGCAGACTTGGACATGTTGAAGGCTGCGGTGGAGCGACAGAAGGAAGTTCTGGTGGAGAAAGAGCGGGAGATGGTCAGGAAGGTGCAGTCAGCCCGTGAGGAGGAGTTCCGCAAAACTGCAGCGCTGCACGAGGAAAAGTGAGATTCACATTTGTTTCATTTCAGTCACTGTTATCAGTCCTTTGGTTTTGGTCTTGTGGTTAAAAGTAAGATTTGACGTTTGCATCCCCAGAAAAGATGAGAATTTACTGTCAGATGATTTCTGTTTTACCACTGTGTGCCGATCATCTCTTTCCTTTGTTGTAGGTTGGAGTTGGAGAACCGTCTTGCTGCTCTGGAACAGCAGAGGGCGCTGCAGGATGCTGCAGACCACGCCCAGAAAGAAGAATGGGAAGAGCGTATTCGCAGCACCCAGCATGGCGAGGAATCAGCCCGCAGGGAGCTGCAGAACCTGAGGTCTGACTTTCACTGAACATTGCTGCAGTATTACAGAAACTTCCTATCAAGTCATAAGATAAATCTAAGATAGGATTTTTTGGTATTAAAGAAGCAAATCTAAACTTTAGGAATCATATCTGATCTTACTCAATCCTATCTTAGGTTAGGAAATCCTAAATATTCAAATCAACATTGCTTATAATCTTTTATGTCTGTTACCTAGTAATGGTTGCAAAGCAACCAATGCCACTTTCCTCATCTCACAGAGCTAAACATTTGTAACCATTGTTTTTTATCACATGGAGCAAAAACAATGGGCACTTAACCTCGAAACAGATGAGTTAGAGGTGTTGGTAACATCTGTCGGGAAATCCAAAAAATTCTGTTCATGAAATTTACAGACAGACAGTCTCCACTGTATCCAGCAGCCATTGTGTAAAAGCAATGAAAAGCCTCAGTCATACGGATTAAACAAGTTAGCCAACACTGTCATTACCTTACAGTTGTCTTAAAGTTAAGAGTTTATTTAAGATTTTGGGAAGTTAGGATGCTTGTATAACACACACTGTCTTAACACCATCTTAAGTTAGGACAGGGACATTGACTAAGGAATGTTAATCTGTAACAGCTTTTTTCCTAAATCAGGTCCTAACCCTAATTACCATGGTTACCAAACAGTTAAGACAGGATCTGCAAATTGGAAGATTTTTCTGATAACACCAGGTTACAGGCAGTGGCTATCTGCTCTGTCTTAAATAAGTGGTGACATGATAGCTGCCAACCTATATGGTTAGTTATCTTTAAAATAAAAACTAACTTTGCATGTAGAGACCACATTTTGCTGAAAGTTTGTGAGATTGTGCACTGCATGTAGCAGTCACCGCTGTCTGTAGCTGGCTCTGTTACATGGTCTCTCAGTTTCCTTTTCAGACTCTTTGCTTCAGTTTCAGTTCACCTACATTACATACATTTGTAGTCAAATGCTTAAAATGGACTGTGTCAAAGTTAAACTCTTCTGCCATTTATATTATTTCCTGTTCGTTTTTTAGCAACAGTTACAGCACAGTTATCATTAAATGAGGTGCATTATCCCTATTTGTGCCAGGACAAATCGGAGAAATACTAAAGTACACAACAAGGAAAATGTCATGGTTTGCACCAAGTCTTGAAAGTTTGGAAAAGGCATAATTTTAACTTCTGTTTCAACATTAGGAACATGTTTAAAATTGAATATACACTCCTCCAAAATGCTCCTCCTCATTGCGAGATAGTCTTCTGTTGATCCCTTACTCTGGAAATTAGTGAGCATTAAATAATCATGATCAAAACATACAAAGTTATTATGAGGTAGCTGGTTAAATAGAGTGTCAATAAACAGTACATTCATTGCTGTGGATATGAAGGAATTTGCATCTGCATTTATAGAAACAGTTTAGATGTAATGATAACAGCATCAAAAGTCTGGAAATCTTTAGTTTAAGAACCTTGAAAGTGCTTGAATTTTCCTCTGTAGCTGTATGAAGGTGAATTATAATTTTGTGTCTTACAGAACCAAACTACAGCAGCAAAGCTCCCAGCTCGAGGAGCTTGAGAGACAGAAAGCAGAGATTGCTGACCTACAGCAGGTGAGTCCACATCAAGTCACACAAAGGGTTATTTACAAAAAAAAACAACAACAACCACCCCAGGAGAGTTTGTATGCCTGAAATAAATGTAGTTTTTGTTTGTTTGACCCAACAGCAGAACCAGGAGCTTGGTGTCCAGCTGGGGACACTGTCTCACGCCGAAAGTGACCTGATGGATACAAACCAGCGACTGAGAGAGACGCTGGACAGAGTTAGGGAGGAGCTGAGGACAGCCCGGGGCCAGGCTGAAAAGAGTCAGCACGAGGCTGAGAGGTACGTCTGCTGCACTGTCTTCACAGAAACTTAAACTGTACTCTCAGTTAAGACCCCTCTTAACCCTCTTTTCTTCTCTTGTATCTCCGTGCGTTGTTCCTCCTCCAGGCTGGTGGAGGACCGACAGGTGGAGTGGTTGGAGGAGAAACACAAGCTGCAGGAGCGAGAGACTGAGTTGCAGCAGAAATACTCTCAGGTCAAAGAGAAACTGCAAAGGGCAGCGGTGGCCCAGAAGAAGGTACTGCTCCCGACAGTCTTTAAGTTCAGCAGTTTGTGAAAATGCATCATAATACTATTATATAAGTGCTCAAAATTTGATTTACACACAGGTTTGTTCGTGTTTGTTTATGGGTTTTTTTGGGGGGGATTGTGATATTGATGTCCATTATTAAGCAAGACTTGAATTTTTCTCTTGTGTGTGTGTGTGTGTGTGTTGTACAGAGGAAAACGCAGACAGAGAACAAAGAGAAGCGACAGCAGGATAAGATCCAGCTGCTGGAGGCAAAGATTGAGGAGCTGGAGCTGGAAGCTGCTGCAGCCAAGAAGTAAACTACCAAATCTTTTTTAATTATGAATGAAATATTACTGTTAAAAGGGATAGTTCAGAGTTTTTCAAGTGGGGTACCGTACAACACTAGTCAGTAACATAGACACGCCCCAAGTTTGGAGAAGCAGCAGGAGTACTGGTATATGAAACTAAGCAATATAGTGCTGTGGACAAGGTCAGCAGCAAAATGTATTTTAGCCACTTAAAAAAAAATCACTATTGGTTAAATTGTGCGCTATATGTAAGATATTTTCACCATTTACATTGCTGTCAGACAGCCTTTTCTGAGGAGAAACTGCTGTTATATATGCCAAATATCAGTCTCTCCAAATCCACCACACTCCATTGACAAAATCAGTAATTTTACCTTTTACAACACAGGAGTTGCTGGTCTACCTCTGCCTTGATTGGTCGGGTTGTTTGTGTTATTTTGTGACTTCTGTGTTTTATAAGGTAGGTTCAGATTCACAGAAGACACCACATAACAAACACAAACTGACCAATTGAGGCAACGGTAGAGCAGCAACTTGTGTTCTGTAATGTAAAACTGCTGATTTTTCTTCAGGAGTCTGGTTGCACAGAGCGATATCTGGCTTATATAACAGCAGTTTCCTATCAGAAAAGGGCTGGCAGCAAGGTAAAGCAGGAAAAATATTTTAAATATAGTGTGCACTAAAAATGTTTTCTACTGCCGTCCCTATCCACAGCAGTACATTGTGTAGCTTTGTACACCAGCACTCCTGCTGCTTCTCCAAACTAGCCACCTACCATATGTAAAACACTGACTATAGATAAGTTCCTCATACAACCCCACTTCAAAAAATCTGAACTATCCCTTAAACTATCCATAGATAAGTTAGCAAACTGTATATTGGTCTAATTTCAAACACTATTTTCTTTTATTTTTACCCCTCCGTCCAGACGTTCATCTTTCTCAGAGGAACAAGCTCAACTCAACAGACGGCTGAAGGAGCTGCAGCGACGACACAACGAGTTTCGACGCCTCCTGTTGGGCGGCCAGGGTCCCTACAGTGCCGGCCCCGCCTTCCTGACCTCCTCGCCCACTCCCTTCCTCCTCCTCGGGTCTGAGGGACCATTGTCCAACATACCAGTCAGTATGACTAGCAGTGAACTGTACATTTTGCATTAGCCCGTACTGTAGCTGGACGATAATACTGTGTAAATGTTTGATTGGAGACAGAAAAGGTACATAAAGCATCATAGAGAAGAGACAGAGAGACAGGAAATAGATCAGAATGTAATGCAGTTACAGCACAGCTTGTGTTTTGAGGAAAGGAAGTCTCCCACCTTCTCTTTTCACACATGCAGCCCACACCTCCTCTCTGTGGGTTGTTGAAGGGCTTTCCTTGGCATGTCAGATCACAGATCACTAACTGAAGCAGCAGTATACATTATGTACTGTGCAGAGTTACTAATGAACAAATATCTGTTTAATCATTCACAAATGAAATGAAGGAGATGAAATACCACAGTGGAAGCCACATAGCAAAAGCTGACCCACGCCACACTGTCTGATAACAGCTCAACCAATCTGGAGAAGCAATGCAGCTTCACCACAGCCAAACCAAGAAGTAACCAAAGGTTGGCGTGTCTTTTCTGAAGTGTGAATGAACGCACCGGAAGCAGCATGCATGTGTGAAAAGTGATTGAATATGATACATGTATGTATGTTTGTATGTGCGTTACATCTGCTTGTGTCTCCGCGCTGCAGGAGGAGCAGCAGCAGAGGGAGCTGTCTCTGCTCCGTCGGAGGCTGGAGGACCTGGAAAACGCCCAGCAGCAGCAGCTGGAGGAATTTGGATCTCTGCAGAGGGACCGGGACCCCACACCCCAGGTTGACCTCTGATGCTCCCTTTCTCCTCCCACACCACTTCCCATCGGACTAGCATTTGAAATACAGAGTGAGGCGTCCTTTTTGTCACACCAAGGACTTTTTTTTAATAAAAATGGGAACGTTATTTATCGGTGCATTTCCATAAAAATAGAACGCCCCTTTTTTTAAAAAAATTGACCATGACATCCTCAGGGTTCGATTTTGTATTAAGATGTTTGTTGTTTACACACATTTGCGCTTAAGCCACTCTGGAAAAAAGATTTTGTATGGATGTGTTGATAAAAACGTTTCAGACACTGCAGGCTGAGAATTGCACAATGTTTACACAGACTGTTGATGTCATTTCTAACAAGTTTACTTGAATTGTATTGAAACAATGATTTAAAGATGAGCTTTTTTTTCTGATATCGGTGGTTTTGACTTTGTGTGACATTTTAAGTTGTTATTAACCATGTTTCCACCATAGGAAACATGGTTGCATTCCAAAAGTACAGGAATTTTGACTGGTCAAGTATTTGCAGTATTTTATTCCAGACACCATTTTAAAAAAATCTGCAGCCACAACCCATTTTGTTTTTTTGTTCACTGTGCTTAGACACATCAACATGTTACAGAAGAAAGCACAAAGTGTGCATGAATGTCTCGCAGTAATGTGTAAAAACAACTTGCTCACTTTGCCCTACGTCACCGGACTAATTTTCCTAATCTTTGCAGGGCATTAGGCCACAGTGGAAACACAGACCACAATGAGCTGAAGGAACCTTTAAATATGAAAAGTAGCTCCTGGGACAAACAGGAACTGGAATCGTGACTAATCAAGTATTTGTCTTTCACTGTCAAACTGTGCACAGAACTAAAAGTCCATCAGATACAACACTGGTCAGCAGACAGAGCAAAGCTACATTCAGTAAACGTGTCCTTTCATTAAAGCTACTGACAGACAGACAGGTCCTATGTGCTTCAATATCTTCAAAAGTTACCAGGACTCAAGAGTTTCCAACTGACTTTTCGTTGTGTCACGGCAGAAAACCCTGAGACAGCATTTTATAAGACACAAACTCCCCACTGACTCATGAATTTACCACCATGGGTAGCAGCTCCTTTCAGCTCCTCTGATACTGTTCCTTAATGCTTGATTTCCATCTCAGTAGCGGGGGATAATGCTCGCTGGACAGAAGTCTCCTCAGTCCTTTCCTGACAGCTTCATCACAGTTTTCCTCTCACCACGTCATTCATAGTTCATAATATGAGTGAAAGGTCAGTTCCAGGAGCAGCTCTTTAGTCCATCAAAGGAGTTTTTAACATGATGCAGTTGCTCCGTCAGCTCAGTTGGGGCTCCATTTTGGTCCAGTTTCTCTTTGATCTGTAGGAAAGGCAAAAGTACCCAGAGAGCTTATTAGATAATGCCACGTGTATCTCAAGTTCTTTCATCTTGTAGGGAACAAAGACTCGTTACAAGGCTTATTAGTCATGTTGTGAAAGTGACACTCGATTTAAGAATGCAGTGGTTTATACTGAAAACAAGTCAAATTCTCTCTGTATTGCTGTATATACAGAGTTTTGAAAAGGTGCAGCTCTGCGCACGAGGACAGGAAACAACAGCCTGATAAAGCAAAGGGAAATCAGAGGGTTTAGAAATCTCATTTCCTCTACACACACAGTGTCTCATGTGACTGCAGGTTTCACAAGTGAAGTCACTCTTGGCTGTTGATGTCAACATCTCAAATGCGTCTTAGTCCACAGAGACGGCAAATAAAATGACATGCTCATGAGGCAGTAACACATTTCTAATCATTTCTGGCCTGAGCTTTTTTGTTTTTGCTGTCTGTTCTCACCACAGCTAAACATTTCCCTTTTTACATTTGTTGTCACAGGCAACACAAAAGCAAAAGACTAAACCTGGTTACCATTTTAGTGGGCATGGTCATTTTTGCATTTGATTTTCACTGAAAAAAATATAAAGATGGTGATGTGAGCTTCACTTTTGATGATGTGCTGTAACACATTTTATAGTTAACAAAAACGTCCTGTGATTTGGATATTGCACTTGGTCATATTGTGATTTTGATAATATTAATAATATAATATGTTATTGTTCAGCCCTACAACAGACTTCACATTTTACTTTCAGTTTCTTTGTGGGTGGATTTTTCAGTGGGCTGCATATGATAAAAAAAAGTCATATTGCGATTGCTCTGACTGAAATTGTGATTACGATAACAAGAAGTGGGAATGATCATTTTTGCATTACAATTTTCATTTTTACTGAAAAAAATCATAACGACATGACATTTGTTGGGGTCTGAACCACCACCACCATGATTCCTTTTTATCAGAAAAGCTGGATGGAAGCGTCATTAGACGGAAACTTTCACGTCACTGAAATCACTAATTGGTTGTTTGGCCTCATTACATTACATTACATGCACAGCAATTGTAAACTGGGTTTAAAACAGACTGACATGAAGCATTAAAGGAATGTCAATAAATGATCTCCAGAATTTCTCTCCTCAGAGTTCTCAAAGCCACTGCTGCACCTCTGGGGCTTCAGAAAGCAAGAAATATGGTTTCAGAGCTCAAAAACTAGCCAAGCTCTCTTTTTTTCCTGGCAATGGAAACAAGGTACACAGTTTACCTCAATCCAGGTGATGGAAAGGCGCCTAATTCACATTCTATTTGTTGTTACATTTCTAATACCATTTCAATACCATTTTTTTTCCCATCTCGACACTGATTCCAGTACCTAAACTTTGCAAATTAGAATCTAACCGTTGTGCAAAATGATCACATAATAATCATGTAATGTCATGTAATAGTGGCAACAGCTGCAATGAAAATGTATTTGAAACAAAACTGGAGATCACATCATCGAAGGGTTTCATTCTCCATTAAAAAATCATCTGCAAACATCCAGAGTGATTTGGAAGTAAACGCGAAAATCTAACGCAGCATTAAGGTAAAAAGAAATCGTGTGCGAGTTAGTCTGGAGATGGACAGAACTGACCTCTGTGAAGTATTTCTGGATGAATTTGTAGAGCTCTCTGAGGGCCACAGCTTCATTAAACTCATTTTCATGTTTCTGAAATGAAAACAGTCATCCATTAACTGTTGGTCTCTACAGTGCGTCCTCTGTAAGACTTCGTACTAAAATGGACGTTACCTTTGACTCCTCCTGCAGGAAGTTCTTGAACTCTGACGCTGTGGCTGATGACTGGTCTCTGACCTGCTTGTAGTAAGCCTTCACTTCCTGTTTGAACTGGGGAATGTCTTTGGCATAGAGGAGCTTGTTGGTCGGTGCATACTGGAACACAATCATATTTAGGTTGAGTGTTTCTATTTTCATTCATATGTGGAAAAACTTCACAGGCAGATTCAATGTTGATTTCACCTGTTCTGTCTAAACAGAGACATTTTGTGTAATAATGACATTTTGAGACATTTGTGGTGGACTTTACCTTCCCCAGCTGGTTCTCACTAAGAGAAAAGGAGTCCATGAAGGCCTGAGCGATGACAGACAGGCAGCCGTCCAAATTTGGAGTTTTCTCCATGTCGAACACAAACTGGGGGTTTTTCAGGATGTTGACCCAGAAGCGCAGTGGCAAACTGTGACGGGACAACAGTTACCAGGGACAAAAGACAGGTTTTAAAGATTTGAACTTCAGGAGACTCGCTCGACTCATTTTACCTCACAGAACGCAGGAGTTGCTGGTCTACCGTGGCCTCAGTCTTATTTTGTTTGTGTGACCTTTGTTTGTGTGTGACTTTTGTGTTTTAAAAGGTTAATTCAGACTCTCCGAAGTCACACAACAACACAAACAAACTAACAAATCAAAGCCACAGCAGACCTGCAACTCCAGTGTTCTGCAAGGTAAAATTACTGTTTTTGCCAGTGAAGTTTGGTTGGTTTGGAGAGAGCGATATTTGTCTTATAACATCAGTTTCCTGTCTGAAAAGGCTGTTTGGTGGCAGAGTAAAACAGTGAGAATAGTTCTCCTGCTGCTTCTCCAAACTGGGGACATGCTGACCGCCACCTACTGTAGGTAATACAATGACAATGAAGTACCTCATACAACCTTACTTCAAATAATTATCACTATCCCTTTAAGGCTTTTCCTCCAGTCCACAGAGTGTTCGATGATCGAATGTCAGCCGTACCTGTTGGTCTTCCAGATGTGCAGCACATCTGGGTCAGTGATCTTCATGTTTTCTGCCTGAGTGTCCAGGAAGTCGAAAAAGTATTTGACAGCGTGTGGGGCTCTGTTGTTAGGCATCCCCCAGATGGATCTGAACAGGTTCTCCACAAAGGAATGTACTGCCACCTGAAAGAGAAAGAACAAGGTCATGTCTTTTTCTGCGCTCCTTTATAGCCTTCTAGAAAACTGAATGTTGGATCACTAATGTCAAAACCAAGGTGTATTTTCTACGCTTCATGTCTATTTTCGTCCATTTTGCCCATGTGACTACAGTGATTGAATGTTGGACTCTAAAATGCAGGTGACCTACAATCAATGCTGATCCTGAACGCGTCCTGTTGGACTGAGACTGTTGCTGCTTCACTCATATGCTGCTCAAGTTAGACACAGAGGAAGTGTGCCATTTTTGTTTCTTTTACCAGAACATAAACGCTGCCATCGGTGGTAAAAATAACCACGTAACAGACAGATTCTGGTATCAGTTCTGCTAGTGTTGGTACACGTTTTAGATAAAATGCTTCCTCTTGCCTTGGTGGAAAGCAGCTTGGTGAGGTGCACTTCCTTCAGTTTTAACTTCTTCCTCTCTTGGTTCTTTCTTTGGTCCTCGACTACATCAGGATCGAT
>JAJHUR010000359.1:0-35140 GCA_027495735.1 Lutjanus campechanus
CCTCTGTGATACAAGCAACACACTCAAACATAACTACCAGTGCCACGACAATCATGCCCACAAACATTGACACATTCCATTACAGAAACAGAAGTCTGAGGAGGAGCCTGGAGCTCCTCCTGTTCAGGTATTTTTGTGATCCAGCACGCATCTCATTGGGCTTATGGATGTGCATGTTTTTTTCTTTTTTTTTCACTGTCCATTACGGAGAAACAAGCATGCAGCATGCGTGCTCTGTGCGTTCAGAGTGTTCAAAATGAAAGGAGGGAAGTTAAATTAGTCCAACTCAGACCCGAACACGTTCTATAAAAATTTTAAAAAGGCCCGAGCCCAGCCCAAATCGACTCATGTTTCAGGTCACAACAAGGGATGTGCTTATCCCATACTGGGCAAAGTCTAATCCAATACGAACCATCAGCCCAAACTATTATGTAAGAGTTTAGGTCTGTCTAAAGTTTCAGTGCCATGCTGTAGAGAAAAGTGTCATAACACAGATTAAATTCATTTTTAATGGTGTTTCTTCTATCATGCGAGTAGAATATTTGTTTCACAATTTGATGTTTTTACATGTCAAGGTTTTGCAAAGTGCAGCCACACAAATGTATTATCAACAGCTTAGTTTTTTGAGAGAGGGGGGAAAAATGGTATCTGATTCGTATCGTATCGGCTGGTACCCGAGGTTGCTGTATTGGTATCGTATCGGGCATGAAAAAGTGGTATCTAGCCATCCTTAGTCCCAACAGGCTGGTAGACCTCTAGGCCTGGGACAGCTGCTCTTTTTGCCCCCAGATTAGCATAGTGGGGTGCTCAGTAGAGTTCATGTTAGACCCAGACCAGCCCAAGCTGATTAATCTGGAGATTGTGCTTTTGTTGACTGATAAAGTTTTTAAAAGCCGGTGGTAAAAATGCAGTTTTTCTATGGAAGTTGCAGACATGCAGTCTTTTGTAGCATTATTGCACTTCATATAGCAGTAAATACAGCATACAGTACTTCTCTAACTTGTTCCATTCTCGCAGCTAAAAATCAACCTCTGTGCTGTCATTTGGGTTCTTATCCTGTGAAGAAGCTGCTCCTGTGCTTATGTTCTAACCCCTCTGCTGTGGATTGTATCCAAGCTGCTCAGCATACCTTTACAGTGAGTCCTCCTTAGATTACAAACACATGTGGACTCTAAAGCAAAAAGTACAGCAGACTTTGATCTGGACTCTCTTGTCTACCTTTAAATTAAATGTAATTGGCTTTTAAATAAAGGCTGTTCTGTGTTTTTATTTGTTGATTTAATTACCTGGGTTTTTTTTCATGCATGTGATTTGTGCAGTTGGAAATGTTTAAGTGGAAATGTGTGGACCTCTCTCAAAGTCCTTTGTGATTCATGTATGGATGTTTTGTGTGGGTCCACACTGAGCAGGGGCATGCACGACTACATTTCGCTGGCTTTTAACTGTTAAAGGGGGGAGTAACCACGTGAAGAGAGCAGCAGTCAGTCAGTCAGGCTTGTATGTGTTGAATCATGAGGCTGGCTGCAGCAGACCGCCGGGGCTGATGTCAGCCCTGCGGTATGCGCTCGCTGAGTTCGGCTGTAAGCTGACCCCCCTCTGTTGTGCTTCTATTTCCAGGGCGTGAGCGGAATGTCCGTGGATGAGAAGCCTGAAGCCCCCATGTATGTGTATGAGTCGACGGTTCATTGTACCAATATCCTCCTCTGCCTCAACGACCAGCGGAAGCAGGATATCCTGTGCGATGTGACTGTGCTGGTGGAGGGCAAGGAGTTCCGCGGGCACCGGGCCGTGCTGGCCGCCTGCAGCGAGTATTTCCTCCAGGCGCTGGTGGGCCAGGCGGAGAATGGCTTGGTCGTTAGCCTTCCGGAAGAGGTACGTTCATCAAACACGCTGTTTCCATGACAGGTTTTTTCTTGCAGGGGCTCTAGACTTTTAGACAATGCAACACTAAAACTCCCCACTGACACCAGTACAAAAGCAATACTGACCAGGCTCTCAGCACCTTCCCCTAGCATCCAGAGCCACACACACTGCTGAACTGTGACCACTGGACTGAAGCCTTCTGTCCAGCACCCTCCACCTCAATCAAAAAACACAGCTCAGAGTGCGACCTTCACCGCCTGTTCTCAATGTCAACACATCAAATATGGCAGCTTGGTCAATGTCCCTACGCTCCAAACTGTGTCACAGGACTTTCACCCAGGAGACCAGGGTTCATGTCCCATGTGAATCCAGTACGTAAGGGAGGTAATTTACATATTAACGTGGGATATGTTACACCACATTACATGAACCTAACCCAAACTGTGATCGTTTCCTAAACCCACCCAATTAGTGCTTTTATTTTGAAAGTCTACCTGGACTTTTATTATTGCTAACGTGACTGCAGAGCCTATGGGAAGTAAGTTACACACGTATATTCCGTTAACAATACGATACATAAAACTTAACCCAAACCATGATCTTTTCCTGGACCCAATCAAGTAGTTTTGTCTCCTAAACTGATCCAAGTTGTCACTTTATTTTGAAAATCTACCCAGACATTGCATATTAATTATTGCTAACGTAATTGTCCTGCACATGTAAAACTGATAATAGAGGGGTACCTACAGCCTCATAAGTGTAAGGCCACTGACCGCGCTGCCGCATTTGATGAGTCAGGAGCGAGAACGTGTTGAACTTTGACCACGAACAAAGCCGTATGTAAATTGCAGTACCGTTTACTGAGTCCAGTTTATATATGTCACATAAAAAAAGCAGTATGACTGACGAGTTGTTTTTGTTGTATAATCCAGGTCCAAGCTCAAAAACACATCGATGAACAAGTCTAGGGCAAACAAGTATGACTCATGCAAATTATGACACATACTTGCACATTACGTTTGCATTTATTTATTTGGCAGATTCCTTTTGTCCAAAGCAGCATTAACAAAGAACAGTCACATGAATCATCACAGACTCAGCGACAGCTCAGGCTGACTGTAGCCGGTATACCTGGTGTCCCCAACAGCTGCAGCTCACAGGAGGCTTGCTGAACTCTAAAACCATTGCATTGCCTTCATGAAACTCCATGTTTTACAGTGCAGTTTCAGTATCCACTCCATTTTTATTTTGATGGAAAAGCCTTTCAAATCTCTTGAGGCTCTCTTTCCTCTGTAGTTCAGATTATTTGACTATTGGACCAAAGGGAAAAAAAGATACAGTAGTTTAGTTTTCGTCCGGTTTCTTGTTCACGCTGGCTTTTTTTTTTTTCTCACAAAATAATCATGTGTAGTGACAGGTAACTCATTCACT
Source organism: Lutjanus campechanus (assembly GCA_027495735.1). Classification (NCBI taxonomy): domain Eukaryota; kingdom Metazoa; phylum Chordata; class Actinopteri; order Lutjaniformes; family Lutjanidae; genus Lutjanus; species Lutjanus campechanus. The sequence continues at coordinate 3,295 of JAJHUR010000359.1, forward strand.
AGACAGTTTTGGTGACTGTCATCTTGCATCATCAGCATTACATGGAGCCACAGGGGAAATCAAATTCTGCTGACTGACAGCAAATTATGCTGCACTTTACTCTGTCTTATGAGAATATTGATCTTCTCTGTGGTGTCACAAAAAAACACTGATCATGAGATTTATTTATACTGACGACTAAACAGACACAAGACGAAAAGAGGTATTTTGTAGAGTAATATTACAGGACTATATGTGTGCTTGCTTCATTTCATATTTCTGATTGATCAGGGACGATCCCTGCACTTGTACTGCTAGAAAGCTCCGGCTAACCACAGCCAGTGGGTAACTGTTTAAAACATTGAACAGTCAGATTTGTGTGAATGTAGCATGATGAAAATTAGCTCCATGTCACATCTGAATACACCATATGAGATTAAAATATGACTGTGTAGTTTTAATGTCACCACAGAATGCAGTATTATGTGTTGTTTTAGCAGGCCCATCATGAAAAGTCCTTTTTGTCTCATAATGTGCTGAAGTAAACTCCTTCTCATTCTTAGGGCAGGGGCATTTTGTGCCTGATTTGTTCATTAGTATGTATGTGGTATTAGGACCTTTTTAACAGGTAACTTTATGGTCTGAGCTAGCCAGCTGCTAGGTGCTAGTCATAGTTAAAGATACACAGAAGTAAATGAAATGCTACTTAGCCTTTAGCAGCAACACACACAAATACAAGCAAGAACCATCCAACAACAAAGCTAATACTGGTGTGAGCTAACTTTAGCGCTGCAGTACAAGTTCCACAAGAAGCAACATGCAAGAGCAGTTACCGTTACTACTCTCGATAATTAAGTGGTGTCAAAGGAGGCTTAGCGTTCACACAGTTTCTCGTCTGTCCCTCATTATCACAACATTAGCCCAGATTTCAAGTTGGAGGTCAGGATACACAGCCAGTATGGATCCATCCTTGAGCTTGAACTGTCACTGGTACTTGTAGTGTGGTCAAATTTTTTGAAGAATTGATGCATTCATTTAAGACACATGTAAGTGTAAAACAAGAGGGGCCTAGCCTCAAAAAATGTAAACATAGCAGAACAGCTGTTGCGGTTGCTTGCATCCCATGTGGTTGACTTGTTAACAGCACTGCATTTAAAAATTGTGGGTAATTCGACAGCCCTAATACATGACAAATTGCAGGGGTGTTGAGAAGGTTTCTTTGGGTCTAGAAACATTTAGATTGTATAATAAATAGTAATATAAAGGTAGGAGTAATTTACTTTTTTAAATGTTAGACCATTTTTGGCCTTAAGGGACCCTGAGTGTTTCCCCAAACAATTTCCAAAAATCTCCCCTTGTCTCCATCTGCTCCTTATTCAATAAATTATCACCTCTCAACCACTGATGATTTTTTGATTATTGTCAGGTTATTTTTCTTTTTCTTTTCTATTTATTTTCCTGTCACGAGACAGGATGGTAGTAAACCAGTTTTTTAATTTGATCCGTCGTTCACCGGAGGATAAAGACTCCTCGAAAGGTGTGAGAAAGTGCATTATTGAGCCTATAGGGCTGTGATTGCCAATTAGCACCTGTCAGACGGCGCCGCCGTCGTCGTTGTCAACGTCGGGTAGCATTTCGTGGCGAGATTAATGCCACCTCCGGCTCAGCGCTCATCAGGTTCAGCAACACTCTTCTCTCTTGCTCACCTCAGCTCTCACATTGTCACTTTCAACTGATCCCCGTCAGAGCTCTTCCACCGAACGCACGATGAAAGTACCCCTCTGACGTATTGATGTCACACACACACACACACACACACACGCATACATACATGTGCTGTTGAGAAAAGTGGGGCACATCCCGCATGTGCTGCAGAGTTGGCGGCTCCTCGCTGGGGCCAGCGTGCATTAATAAAGTAACGCCTGTCAAACGGCTTTGTCGCCGCGCTCATTGAAAAAGAAGTTAACGTCAGATTGTCGTCTTATGTAAAATGAGCATCGGGGGCTTTTTTTCTCCTCCTTAACTCAAAGAATGACTGCAGGGAACGGCTTTCTGGATGCTCAAAGCAGCATCCCTTTCATTCACTCACAGCATGCATGAATAATGCATGAGCTGCTGTGTGTTTCAGGTGTGAGATGGAGTGTGGAAAGTAACATCTTTCAATGACTGTCTCTTTAATGTGCCAGAGAGAGAGAGAGATACTCCCGTTGAGGTTTTCACCGAGCCTTCTTCTCTTTGTCCATCCCTGTTCAATTTGACAACATTTCACATATTTTTATCATTTCATCTAAACAGCGACACAACATGTAATGAACATACTGGCTTTATTCTGTCAGTATGGACACTTCAGTTAGCTAAATCATATTCAACACGCTGTGCCAGTGTAATCATATACAGTGCAGAAATGCAGTTTGCATTTCAAAACACAGTTATTTTCATTATCACTAACCTAATCACTGCCAGTTTCAGAAAATAGTGAATGTTGCAGTTTAGCCGGGCCCAAGATGATAACTTGACTCAAAATTATTAATCAGTTATCATATTTGGTTTTGTCAGTGATGGAAACACTATCCATGCTTAGAATTTAGAGCTGCAACATTTAGTCAACAAACTGTTTAGTTGATTGATGCAAAAATAATCACCAACAATTTTGATAATCGATTAATAGTTCCTGTATATTTTCATGCAAAAATTGAACATTTTTCAGCCTCTTAAATATAGAGATTCCCTGCTTTTCTCTCTTTTATTTGATATTAAAGGACTAGTTTGTATTAATTAGTGGCATCAAGTGGTGAGTCTCAGGGTTCGTTCACATCAGGGACCAAGACCCGGATCCAAGAACACTTGACCCCAAAGTCCAGTTTGTTTGATTAGTGTCAACACCAGTGGGATCCATGCACTCATCCATGCCCAGTTGGTCTTCAGTTGCATTTCTCATGAGGTGTGAAAATTAAACGTACCAAAACAAGAAAGAGGACTGCTGTTGGGATCTTGCGATTGGAAGACTTGTCTACACCATAGCAACGACATCAGCAAATGTGTAGGTGATGAAATGTACATGATTACAGATCAACATTACTAATGTGATCGTTGGGGGAGTTGAGAGGGGGGCAATTGTACAGACACGATGCGAAGCACCTAATGTGAAAACAACCTCCCTGTTTGGTTTGTCTATTCAGAGCTGTAGACACATGGCAGCACAATATGGCAGCCTTCGTATAAGAAGAGCCGCTCCGTCTGTAGATATAAAGGGCTCATTCTAAGATGATGAAAACACAAGTCCTGTTTTCAGGTGATTATACACTAATTAAAAACTTGATCTGTGAAACAAATGTAGTGGAATAAAAAGTACAATATTTGCCTTTGAAATGTAGTGGAGTAGCTAAGTATAAGTGCCATAAAAAGGAAAATACGAAAAGAATAACGACAAATTGCCTTAGAAGCACTGGGTGCTTTGCTGAGGGCTCTTTTTTGACTGTGTATTATATCTTTAAAGTGGAATTTTCCTTTAGCATTCCTCTGTATAGCACTCAACAGCATCCTTCTGCCCTGTTCAGCAGGTAGTACATCTCCCTGTGACTGTCTAGACAAGTCACAGCCGCATCATGGAGAAATGTCATTTCATTGATGTGGCCAGTTGCCTTTTTTAAGGTCCCCTGTCACCCTGTGCTTTACGGTCAGTGACTGAAGCATGCTGACGCATCCCTGCCTTGTGTCTGTACGCCGTCTTGTCCCTAATGATGGGGGGGAGGGCCGGTCTGTGTCAGCTCGGAGGAGCAGCCTGAAGCTGTGCTAGGTTAGCAGCACATCACCGAAGAGGGGGAGGTTCGGTGCAGATGAAATGTGAAACAAAGACCACCTCCCCCCGCCACCTTCATCACCCCCCTCTCATGGCCTCGCTGCCCTTGGAGTAGCCGGGGCTGGCGCGGGTGAGTGACATCATCTATATCTAATGTGATTGTGGGCTTGCGGAGGGGCAGCCAGTTTCATCAAGGGGCTTTGTTGGCCATCACATCATGGGAAGAAAACAATCCCGCTTTATCTGAGCTGATGCTGTCCTCCGGGCCAGCCGGCAGGGGGAAGGAACAGAAGAGCACGACGTCCGTGTTGGACGACGGAGGCTTCGCGCATACACACAGTGCTTCTCTACATCATATTTCTTGTGAGTGTAAGAACAAAGGGGGATTCATAAGAGTCAGCGTGCCACAAATACGAGCCAGGGAGAGAAATTTCAAAGAGAGCCCTCCACTGGAGAAGAGCAGTCATCACTGTGACAAACAGAAATGACCTCCATATTGTGGAACTGAGTGCAAAGATGTGACTCAGTCCTCACTAGCATGATCACAGCAGACTGCTGTCATTAGTGCAGCATATTGCCTTTGTTCTCCCATACAAGAGGCTGATATTGAGAATCGAACAATCCTCACTATTTGTCAAGTGCAGAAGAAACCTAATTAACAGTATTGTTGTAATTGGATCATTCAATAATTTTGTTTACTTGAACAAATCAAAAAATTATTCAGTCTTTCCCATGATTGCTTTCTGCATTGTCAACTTGTTTGCACATCTAGTATCCAGCGTGGTAACCGGCTGGACAGATAGGTGATAGACCATCAGAGCTGCAGTTTTTGCCCTCTCTTGATTTTTATTCTGGAAAAAAAGGAGAGGGAAGCACTGTGATTCAGCAGAGCGCTGTTCCACAGACCTCAAACCACCTCCTGTTTGTCTGTTCTTTCCTTAGTCATGAGCCAGGGAACACTGCACATTTTTCATCTCAAAAGAAAACACCCACAAACGTGCACCCTGTTTTAAAAAGGAGAGCGTATCCACCTGCAAAGGATTTGCTGTGATTTATTTTAACAAGACTAAAAGTCCCCTGAAGGCTACAGTGTTCTTCACACCACACAAATTGAAAATGTTGGATGGAATACTGAAAAGTTTGTTATTAATGGTGAGGTGTTGAAGGGTTGTTACAATACAGATACCAGTGTTGGAAATACCTCTGATACAACCTAAAATTCTGGATCAGTCTTTTCATCCGAAACCATTCAGATTGTATCAGATCTATACGCAAAGATGAGGTATCCGAATCACTACCAGGAAAGAAAAATGGTCATGGAACATCTCTATTTAAGAGTAGCCTGAACAGCAAAAAAAAGTAGCTTGCCCTCATAGTAGTTAGGGTTATCCACCGCAACTCCCCCACTCAAGACCATTGATCTTGGAATTTGGAAAAGAGAACCAAAATGAAGCACAGGCCAGTACAAGACTATCAAGACTCCACGCATCACATGGATGCCCCTTCAGCCAGGACGAGCCCTCAAACCACAAAGTGTCCAAGGAAGAGAGAGTGATGAGGGAAGGCGAATCCTTGAGACAGTCGGATGTCAAACCCAGCCGGTGTCATGAATCCAAGACCGTTGGGGTGGTGGCAGACTGGTCCAAAGATGAAAGGCCAGGGACAGAAACACAACGATCCAAGAGAAAGATGGGTCGAGATAGGATTGCTCAGAAAATTTCATGGTAATTTGCCCATTAGATTTGGTAATATCTCATTATGGAGCAAAATGATAGTAGATAAAAGATAGATAGACAATTCCTTGTAGTCATCCTCTGGAGATTATAAATTTTCAGAAGGAGTTTATTGGCAGCCTACCCAGAAGTTGAGATACGCTGGTTTGGGCCATTATGTTGGAAAGATTGGGAGATTGGCTTCGTCAGAAAAGTCACAGCACTGTATGTCCTTTTAAATGCAAGTGGCTGTTAATAGTGGCCGTGTTATCTTAGAAGCAATGTCGAAATTAGCAGGACATTGTTACAGCAGTCCAAAAACTTTATAGTTGACTCAGCAAAGCATCAGGCTCTTGAAATTTTGGTTTCTTCAGTTGTTTTTGCACCCAAAATACTTTTAGTTCCAAGAAAACTTCCTTTTGCTCGTGGTTGATTGTGTTTCCTCCTTGGCCCAAAGGCCTGCGAAGAGTAGGCAAATTAGTCCGCTAACGTATGAAAATGTGAGGGTTTTAGGTTATTTTTGTTTGCAACTATACAACAATGACCGAATATAAAGTGACGGACCAGCATCATTATTTGTGCGACAGAAGGACTATTCCCACTGGATTTCATTCTCAGCATAAACGCTCAACAAGCCCTGGACCTCGTTGTCTGTCCATCTGTCGTATGTTGATGTGTCAAAGCACAATGAACAAACTGGTTTGAGGCTGCGAATTTTTAAAACTGGTGCCTTAAATAAAATACTGCGAGTACTTGACTAATCAGAGATATTCAATGCTGCAAGGCCCGTCCACTATGTTCCTGTGCTTTTTTGTCCCCAGTACTTAATTTAGACCCTGATCCCTGAAATGGAAACACACTGAGTTCCTCCAAAGGCTCCTAGTCACAAGGGAAAGTTCCTGCCGTGGAAACATGGCTTTTGACCATGACCTTGCCCTAACTATAACCAAGTACGTTTAATCAGACCTTAACTGTATGGGTGGCAGGAAGCCACAGCCAAAATACCTTTTTTGTTGTTTAGGCATGAGGACTTGTTGGACTGCTTTGAAATAGACCAGAGACAGGCAAATGTAATGCTCTTGTGGTGCTTTAGGAGGGTTGATGAGTGACATCCATCCACCACCTCAGGTCAAACAGTTGATCAGGGCTCAACCTGCACAATGCCGGCTAATCTGAGGGGGCCTCACTTGGACCGGCCTCACACCGAGCGCCTGGCCAGGACACCATCACACAAATACAGCCTATTAGACAGATGGTGGGAGCCAGGAGCCAGGGACAGAGCCCTGCCTTCCTTGAAGATGGGGGTTGGGTGGTGGAAGATGAAGAGGAAGCGGCGGCGAGAGGAGTGATGCGCTGCGGTGGGAGTCCTGGCACTAATACCCATCCCCCTTGGTCCAGCAGGGGGTCTCTCTTTCTCTGCCAACACAAGGACACATCTCATGTTGTAAGCTGACAGAGAAGATGCAGGGTCTTTGTCTGAGTGTGAGAGGCTGGGTAGAGGAGCACCTTGAGCAACCAGGCTTCCTTGCGACAGCCTGCGGTGTGATCCCCATGTTTACGCTCTTTGTATTTAACCTCCAAACTTTGCACCTTTAAGCAGCGAATATCCCCCTTGATGAAAGGAAGACACGCACTTTCATCAGTTTGGGCCAAAAAACCTGCCATACAAGCAGGGTGAACAAAAGAAACGCTGGACACCAAGGTGAAATAACACTCTCCTAGTCCAAATTAAAAGATTTATTATTTGTATGGTCAGAAACAAACAATCTTGAGCCTGTTTCTTAAACAGTGTAGAGGTGGGGTCATGTCCTCCTTGGTGTCTGGCCTGTACAGTAAGCTGCACAGGGAGAGGATTAGGCCATACACTATCTGATTTAATCCACCTTCAGGGGGAGGTTTGCTTATCCACAGCTCAGCAACAGGAATGTCTGAGCTTCTGCTGTCACTAAGCATGACACTTTCCTTACGTTTTCGCAACTTCAATGTGAAAATATATTCAGTGTGCTTAGTACCTCGTTTTATTGTCAACACCGATTCTGAAGTACACTAAAAGCGTACATAGCACACATCCAGTACGTTTACTGAACTCCTTAAATACAAGAACCTGACTGATATAATAGAAGGTCGATTTTGGCTTGTTTTTATAGGCTGTAATTTATCCAAAATATTAAATTAGGTTGAGGATTATTGATGGGTTTTATTTATTAGTGTATGCCTGAAACTGAATTGACCTGGGCACTCATTTAAAGTACAGTTTCTATGTAAAAAATTATAGTTAAATTATTTTTTTTTCAAAATGTTTTACTTTTTTTTTTAGTGTTATTGGCCTGAGCTCAGTTAAAGAAACATCACTGAACAAGAGATACATCTTTTGACCTGTCGTATAATGTAGGCAGTGTATATGGGTCCATTTAAAGCTATAATATTTAGCATTTCTGTCTTAAAACATCTAAAAACACAGTACATGTGTTTCCAGCAATGTTCAAACACAGAGAAATCTGTATTTTATTCAAGACAATGGTGTGTTTCCTATTAACCACTATAGCTTAGGGGAAAACACGGGTTACACTGGATAAGTCCGAGTGGTGATTGTTTAACAATGAAGGCAACAACTCCCATGATCCCACGCTGCTTCATGATGTTATCCAATTACGTCTTTTGTTACCTGTAGGGTAGGGCTGCTCATTAATTGCAATCACATTAAAATTGCATAGTGGCCAAGTGCAATATCTAAATTGCAGAACCAAAACCAAATCGCTATATTTTTTTTTTTTAAAGGAAAGATATGTGAGAAAACAGCATTCTAACATGTAGCACTGCAAAGTTGAGCTGACCTAAAGGTCAGGTGAAAGAAAAAATGTTTGCTAGGTACAGACCTCAATAAATATCACATCATCATAATTTGGATCTTTTTTTTTTTCAGTGAACATGAAAATTGTGATACAAAACTGATCATTTCCACTAATCGTATTGCAATTGCAACTTCAGTCAAAATAATCTCAATATGATTTTTTTTTTACCAAATTGTGCAGCACTACCATCGTGGAAGAGCTCACATATTGTGCTTTTAATTACTGATATTAAAAATCATTGATCTAGAGAGGCATCGTTTGACATGTCACATCGTGTCCTGTATATGGCTCAATTTAAAGGACTATATTTTTTGTATTTTTTAAATTCTTACTACAATTAGTGCATTCTTCAAATTTTGCTGAGCATTTTCCAAATCATTTTGTACTAGACTGAAATTATTTCCTTCCCTCAGGCAGCTTTTTATTTTAAGTTCATTCCAAACCACAGCTTGCAGATGCTTGATCTATGGATTTAGATGGCTAATGTAATTTTTCTAAAAGTCGCATTGTTGCTTGGTAACAGTGCAGACCTGTCAAACTATTCTGTGGTTACCGCTGCTTTAACACACAATAGTAGTGAAACTTTTGGCAACAACTTAGGTATACATGATGTTCACGATGAATCATTTGTATACGAGTGGAACGAATGACTAGAAAATACCGTGGTATGTCGATGTGTGAATGTGCAGAATCTCAGGTATGACGAATAGAGACTTGCATGTAGCTTGTCATATCAGATTTTACCAGAGTTTTAGCCAGGTACAGTGTGTCGTAACATCTCAGTATAATGTATTTCTAATGCAAGCTGTGGGACAGACACAAGTTAAGTTAGTGTCTGTCGGCTCCAGCTGTCTTTATAAAGACTTTCCTTTGGCCGAGAGCACTTCTGTTCTGTGGTAGGCTTTTGTCCCTGCACATTTCCTGTCATCTCCTCCAGCATAACAGCTTAACCCACAATGGCGTCATGACAGCACAGTATACAGTACAGCGCCCGCTTCATTTCCATTAGCGCTGTGACTCAGGCTCCTTATTGTTTGTCTGCGAGCACAGAGGTTAATGTCAGGTTACTCAGCAGATCTGATGTTTAAGCGTCGGCTGCTCCCTCCAACGGAGACAGAGTGTTTTCTCCTGCGTGGGGAAGCACTCCATTGTCATGCCATGCCACGTCCTCATTAGCATGCATGACATGCAGGAATTCGCTGGAGAACATTTGCATAAATTAGCCCTCTCTTTTACGGAGGCGAAAGGCCGATGTAAGCGAGGAGCAGTGGGTGAGAGTGATTTAGGGAGGAGAGGGGAGGATGGTGTAGTATTGCTCAGCCTGTTTATGAAAGGATCTTTGGCAGGCTTCCTAAATATGTCATGCGAATTGTCCGGCTCTGTGATTGGCCACAGCCTATAATTTCCTGCCCTGTAATGGTATCGCCTGTCCACTCCAGATGCAGAGCAGGGCCGTGTTAGCCCAAAATGGCCCCAATCTGTCATGTTGATGAATTTGTCTCTTTGTCTTAACTCATACACTAAGTGCTGCTAACAGCTGAAAAGCTTCAAATGTCATGGCAGGCAGCTAATGACCAGGAAACACTCTGTGTATCCTCCCTGTCCTCCTCTTCTTCCTCTAACAGTTTGTTTCCTACGCTATGACCCTCTCCCTTCCTCTCTCATTTTCCTCTGCTCTGCTCCGTCCATCCTCCCTCTCTATTTACCCCCTCCCTCCCTCCATCCTGTGTTGCTCCCTTAACGCTTTCCTTCATTAGGCGGCTGTGCTGGTTGTAACAGTGGAGTAATCACATATGGTGCAGGGCACACATAAAGATGCGCTCCCGCAGGCAGCAGCTGCTGATACTAGCTGAAAATAGATCCCTGGTACGCTCAGCACTTTTCCTCCAGCAGCTTTGCTGTTTATCAGCAGCCCTGGATGCAGCCGGCCGACCGCCCAGCCTCATTTAAACCTCCACCGCCTCACCATTACAGCCTGCGTGGCTCCATCTACTGCTGCTAACTGTGTGTGTGTGGCCAAGGGCAGTTATTTGAGTGTGCACTTGCACAGGTTGTTAGGTTTATGTTTTGCTCTTGCTTCGGCGCTGAACATGTTAATAAAATAGACCTTGCAATATAAAGTGCATTGAATCTACAAAAATATAGTTAAACTACAGACGCCATATTGATTAAAAATAGAATGAATGCTGATGAAGGTTCCATCGATTCCTTTTAGTGCATGTTTTTCATTTAGCCCCTTTAGTGTAAAACACTTTTACTTCAGAAATAAAAACTGAAACATGGCAGAGCTGCAACTACTATCTGTTAACTGACTGAAAGAAAATTAGTTGCCAACTATTTTGATTTTCGATTTATCGTTTCAGTTATCTTTCAATTGAAAATGTCAAACATTTGCTGCTTCCACCTTCTTAAATGTGAGGATTTGCTGCATTTCTTTGTCCTTTATGACAGTAAATGAAGAGTGTTTGGGTTTTGAACTGTTGGACAAAAGAAGACATTTGAAGATGTCATTTGTGCTATGGGAAAATTGTGATGAGCATTTTTCCAATTTTTGTGACATTTTATAGACTAAATGATCAGTCCGATAACCGTTAAAATAATCTGCAGATTAATCAATAATAAAAAATAATAGTTTTTTGCAGCCCTAGTGGGTAAACACAATAAACTACATAGTGTTTCTAAATGATAAATGTCATGACTGGCCTGTTAATTATCAATCAGTCAAAAGCAGGAGCTATTGGTCCATATAATAAAAATAGTTTTCATATGTAAATAATACAAAATCTTAATTATTAACAAATCTAAATAATTGCTTTTGGTTTTTATGGTTTGGTTTTATGGTTAATACAGCAATGAAGCATGATAAGGGTAATAGATTTTCGCTCTTGCCAAAGTTTTTTTTAAATTTAATGTGGCACAATGAAAGCATTTTCAGAGAGAGCACGAAGCACGAATTTTCACTTTGTGTTATTTGCACAAACTTACTGCTGGACTGTTTGTGCAGCCTGTTAATTGTGTGTCTGTGTGTGTGTGTGTGTGTGTGAGAGAGAGAGAGAGAGAGAGAGACATCTCAGACTGACAGATCTCAGAACTTGGCGGGAGACTCCATTCCTTTTTGTCACTTTTCACCAGTCTATCCTCCTTTTTCCTCTCATCTCCTCATGAATTATGAAAGTATGATATCAGAAAAGTCATAAATCCATGGGATAAGAATTTTTCAAGTCTCGGGCTGAAACGTCCTCAGCTCATTTAGATGCATCTTCACCTAAATTTCACCCCCTAGAGCAAATTTGCATCTGTTTGCACCCACTCACATCTTTCCATTGACGGCAGCTGTATTGGTATGAAATAGTAGTGTAAACACAGGTGTTACTAATGATACTAATTAAGGTCCTGTTCCATTTAGTGTAGCAGAGCCTTTCCAGTGAGCCAACATGAACATTAGCAGCACCCTGACTCTGTTTGACCTGAATGGAACACAACTTTAATTAGCATCATTGATAACACCTGTGCTTAATCTACTATTTCATGTCAAAATGGCTGCTGTGAAAAAGCTCTGTTGCACCATGAAGACAGCTTACCTTCTTACTTGAGATCTGAAATCCACATCTGCTCACCTTCACCGTTTGTAGGGAGGTCAAGGAGCGCTACCCTAAGAAAAGTCATTGTCAGGCATTATTCACTAGAATATTGCCTTTCTTTTTTTACACATGAGATCAGTTAATTCATCATGAAGTCGTCGTCAAGTCTGAGAAAACATGCCTGATGATGTCATCAGCTTGCGCCTGGAGACTAAACAGAAAACATGCGTTGAAAACTGGGGTCATGGACGTACCTGAGTAACCCAAGTTCCAGAAAGTCACAAAACTTAGATGGATGTAATGTAACAATTTGTGTAACATTGTTTTAATAATGCATTATGCGCTAATTTGCACATACAAACACTGTAGCAACATGTCCACTGATAGAGGCTGGACAGTGCTGTGCTTATGCCTGATTTAATGAGACACAGTAAACAAAAGTACTAATAAACAGTATATTACTACAGCTTTCATGTACTGTAAACACGCAGAGCAGCCATCTTGAATTTTGAGGTCACATTTTCAAAGTTCCTCTCATTTTCTGAGTCAGAAATCCGACTCCAGTTGAAATTGCTGACTGGGAACTCGGAATTCCCAACTTCTAGCGGAGCGCGCCATAATATGAGGGTAGCTGATGTAATGAAAAGCTGCTATTGGTTGCATTATGGGATAGTCAGGATCCAGTATTTTGGGACATTTACCCATATGGGAACTAATGCTACATCCCATTTATCTCGAAGGTGGGAATGATGTCACTCACAAGTTGATTGTGTTCCAGTACAACAGGTCAGAGAACTAAAATGCCTCCAGAGAACGAGCATAGCAACATGTCCACAGATAGAAGTTGGACAGTATTGTGTGTGTCTGACTGATTCAATGAGACACAAAAGACAAAACTAGTAATAAACAGTGTATTACTACAGCTTTCACTTATGTTCATGTGTGGAGCAGCCATCTGGGATTTTGAGGTTGCCGAGGTTCGTCCGACTTTATGAGTTGTAAATCCAACACCAGGGGGTGTTCCAGTTTAAATCTCCAACTGGGAACACGGAAATTCCTTCCCACTTCAAACTGAATGCGCCAAAAGACGAAGGCATCTACCAGGCAAGTTGCAAGTTGGAAGTCGATAGTTCCGAGACTTCCAACCGACTTCCAATTTAAATGCACCCCAGTGCATCTACTTTGGAAAACATGGATGCCTGCAGCAAACTCCATTGCACTTTTCTGTGTAGGAGGTTGTTGTTTTCTGACTTCAAGTGCAATGGATTGCAACGTAATGAAAAAGGTGCTCTTGGTTGCATTGTGGGAAATATAGGCTCCAACTTTTGTGTAGATTGACCCATATCGGGACAAACAGTCAGGATATCATTGCTTCTTCTGCATGGATTTCAACTATTCTTCTGTGTATCAGAAGTCGCCCAGTTTTATGTACATTTTAAGAGTAAATCTCTGGGGTGTTCCTTTAATGCAGACATATAAATATTGAGTTTATTAATGTCATCAAGCTCATTAAGCTAGCTGCATGATTAGAAGATAAAAGACTAGTCAGGAACCTAAAGGGCACATACTGCATGTCATCATATAATGTATAGTGAAAAATAGCATGAGAGATCCCCTACAGAAATGTTTGTTTACGTGTGTGTGTGTGTGTGTTTGTCCATGTTACTGAGCAGTGTTGCAGCAGTAGTGTAGTGGATGTGCTGTGCTCATCAGAAGAGCGGATAGTCCAGTCAAAGCCTCTACCCTCCCCCCAATCCGTCACACTCACACACACTCCCACCCACCCACTTACTCTGGCACAGGCGTGCGCACACACACACACACACACATACACACACATACCATCCCCCCTCACAGATATGGAGTCAGCAGCTTCCTCTTAACAATGACTGATATGCCCATCGCTGTTGGACTGTCTGTTAGCCAGAGCTCACTGCAAGGTGCTTTAGACCAGCGGCATGCTGGGAGGCTACAGCCTTAACACAAGAAGGATGGAGCTTCGTCTGCCAGGACCAGCTGGAGTGCACCCTGCAGCTTAAATTAAGTGTTTGCATAGTCTCATCCTCACACAATATATTATAACTGTATGCAAACACGTGCATTTAGGGCATATCACACATCTGTTAAGACTGGTGCTCGTATGATGTTTTACATCATAAAAATTTGGCTGTCTGTAGTCATATCACAGCAACAAAGAAATTCAGCAGATGTGTATTAACATGAAAATTAAGATTTAAGCCAAAAATCTGACAAACACATCTAATAATGCAAGTGTAAGTTTGAATTGCTTTTCATAGCTTTATTGATCAAATGTGGTCACCGCTGCATTGGCAGAATGCGTAACAGGGCTACAAAGTAGTGACTTACAAACCCATCTGGGAAATATTTCAAGCAGCTGAAAGAAAGATACGACATCTGTTGTTATCAAGAAGAAGTGCCTCACTTCACACTGCTGCGATTACAATATGAAATAATTAATAATAAGAAATAATAATAAAGTAAGAAAGACATCTATTTATAGATTTTCAAGAGAGACTCACAGATACGTTGCCCTCTAATAATGAACTGCAAATGGAAGAAAACAATGTGTAATGGAGGAATAAATGGATGTTTACATACTAGGGCTGCACAATCAATCGCAGTTGCAGTAAAATCACAAAATGGCCAAGTGCAACATCCAAATCGCAAACCAGAACCAGATTGCAATTTTTGGAAAAAGGAAAATTATGTGAGAAAACATCATTGTAATGAGGTACTGTAGAGCTGCAGAGATGACCTGGCCTAAAAATCTTGATCTCCAGATGAAAGAAAACATGTTTGTTTGGTTCAGACCTCAATAAACATCACATCATCACAAATGTAATAGTTTTTAACATGAAAATTGTGACGCAAAATCAATCATTTCCACTAATTGTATCGCAATTTCAGTCCAAATAATCACAATATGACTTTTTTTTCTTTTTTTTTTTACCCAAAATTATTACAGACCTAAGTTACACAACATCATGCACTGTAACATGTATATGTGAGCCCCTAGAAAACAAGATGATGCATCACATGTGGTTTATCCTGATATGACTAATCATATTCTATGGCCTCCACAGTCATCAGATTACAAAACAAAGCCCATATGAGATTTTGGACCATCATGTTATGGCACGTTTCCACTGCATGGTGCAGATCTGCTCAACTCCACTCAAAGTGCTTTTGGTACCAGGTGCTTTTCTCAGTTTTGTTTTCCACTGCAGATAGTACCCGCTCACTGAAGGCGGGATTCTTTGACGGGATACAAACACAGGAACAAAGCAGGACTTCCTGTGTGTTGAGATCCTTTCATTGGCAGTCAGACGGAGGAACACCTGCACTTTGTAAATAAAAGTAGTAAATAAAAAGTGACAAGTCTAGTCATCTGTAGTGTTTTCACTCCACGATTTAGTATTGCCTCACTTGGAACCTTACCTGAGGTGATACCCTAAAATTGAAATGTACTGTCCACCACTATTGATAATGGAAAGCCGAAGGAGAGTGAGTAGAGTCGAGTCAAACTGTACCATGCAATGGAAATACAACATTAGATGGATTTAGGACTTAGAGAATCTATCTATATGCATTAAAAATCAAACACTGTTAAAATAACTTTTAAAGTGCATTTGTAATGAAATAACAACTCTTAGAACTGTTTTCTAAAGGTCATTTTCATAGTAGAGGATCATAAGAAAGATTATTCATGGTTAGAAATGAGCCGTGTCAATTCCGAGAATGAAAGTGTTCATAACCTATTTATATCAAATTTGTGTCACTGCATTACATCATCTTTGTGGTGGTTAAAATTGAAGCAGACTATAGTGGGTAACACTTTATTTGAATGCCTTTGCATACTGACATGACAGGGTCATAACCATGACATGTACCTGTCATGATAAGTCCAAAATATTTAATTTTACTTGACATCAAGAAAAATATTCATGACACTGTTATAAAAGCATTTGATAGTGTAATATCATTTAACATCATCATTATGACAAGTCCACAAGTCCAAGTCTGTGTAGTTGAGATCAAGGAAAATATTCTTGTCACAGTTATAATCGGTCTCATGAAGGCTGATGTCAAAACCAACACTATGTGTCAGTATAATGTAGTGTTAACACATAAAGCTAAATGGTTTCTTTATGTTTGATAATAAGGCCTGCGATGGCATGTTAATGACAGATCACAAAGACATTGACTAGTTATGTCATTTTGGTTGATGTGAAGTTGTCATAACAAAAAATATTGACAGGTTATGTAGTCTTGGTTAATTTAAAGTTGTCATAACAAAGACATCGACAGGTTATGTAGTCTTGGTTAGTGTGAAGTTGTCGTAACAAAGACATCAAGAGGTCATGTCCTCTTGGTTAATGTCAAATTGTCATAATAAAGACATATCAAACAGTGACTTAATGAACTTTAATGGCAACAATCATATACATTCATGAAGTTCATGTACATGCCTTATGTCATGCAATGGTTCAGACAGTGTCATATCACTCTTATGCACACCCCTTCAAATAAAGTGTTACACTACAGTGTCACCACATTCGGAGGGAGTTCTGACATAAAGTGATACCTATATTTTCTAGACTCAGTATATCTAAATTTGACTTTTTTAGGCCAATCAATGATTTAATAAGTGAAGAAAGATGTGGGATTTGGTTGAAAGATTCAGAAAAAGCTCATGAATTTAAAATACTTTTTCCATCCTCACGAGAGTTAAGAACTGTGATTTTCCCTACCAGAATATTACTTCTGACAGAGTAGCAAACCGCATTTGGGCCTTGATGTTTGGAAATAAAATGTACAGATAATGTAATAGAACAGATAACTTCATAAATAAAGTATAACTAAACTACTCTTGATTTTGCCTGTTATTTATATTGTCAGGGAAGATGTATGCTGTCTTAAGATCATCCTAAACCAGTGCAGTATGAATGTCAGTGTGAGCTGGAGGCAGTTGCAGATAGTATCATCTGACCACAGTTAAATCCAGATTCTGTTTAGTACAGTTGTTCTGACACATAATCTTGCAGATCATTGAGTTTCGCTGAAAGTCAAGATGGGCGTTTTACAATTTAAAGCTCTAATTCTCATATCTGTTCTTTAATCACATAATCCCCGTCTGTATTTTGGGGTCATTTTCCATTCAAATTGGCACAGACACATCCTCCATTGTGCTGTTGAGTTCTGAGCCTCTGGCATGTATTATCTCTAATTTCACACTGAATATTTTGGAAAGTGAAGGAGGAAGAAGTCAATAAAGTCTTGGCTCTGTTAGGTTTAAACCTCTAAACAACAAAAAATCAGCAACCTAATGCACATGTTTATTCATCTTCCTGAAAATCCACACAGCCAGATGATTTAATACAGCCTTAGACTCACTCGGATGACCTCAAGCTATTTTTTTACTGACATATTTGTGTTTCCTCGTGCATACTGCTTAGTTGTTTTTCCAGGCGGAAAAATCCACAGAGTAAATTCTGTGGTTTTTGAAGCTTGATTACTTAGGAGGGAAAATCCTGTTTTACAAGCGGGGTGTCTGGCAAAGACCGTTGGACCTCTGGAAGCTGCCGCAGCGCTCGCACTGTGTATACCGTTCCACCTAGAGTAATTCATCTTCTCGTTTTCCCCAACAAAGGCAGCAAAACAATCAGTAAACAGTGGGCTCATTAAAACCACATTGTGCTGCTCATCCCCTACATCTGTGAGCCTCTGTTAAGTCTTGTAAGAAAGACTTTACATCACTCAGCCTGTGAAAAGGTGCTTTGTAGAGCAAACAATACCGTCCAACATTCAAAGTGATCCCATTGTAATTGCGTTTGTGATCGCACCTTTTCCCTGTGTGCGGTTTGATTGCATTCCCCCGAAGCGCCCAACAGTAATTTGTTTGTCACCAGAGAATGAACCAGGATAAAGCTGCAGGGATTGGGTGCTACAGCCTGAGTAAAGTGATGAACGCAACCTAGTGTGAACCTCACGCTGATCTCCAAACAGCAGACAAGCCTGGCATTAAAGCCGGCTCCTCTGGCTCCTTTCTCCCGTCTGTGTGCTCAGTGACAACAGCAGCAGAGGGCGGCCTGGACTTCTGCAGGCTCAGGAGTTTACCTAATTATCTGGCATTAAGTCTAAATGGAAGGCTTCCCTCTATCATCCCGCGCCACATGGCCACAACGGGGATAAGCCGTAGTCTTACAAACCATTAGGCTTTACAAGCACTTGACCTGAGGATGCAGGGCACTGACACAGAAAGTGAGGCAGCGGGACTGTGCCCCGAGCAGAGCACTGACGGTACAGAGCACTGCAGGACACACTCCTGAAGTTGTGAATGTGTTGGAGGCTAAATTAAAAATGTAATATGTGACATTTCAGCAGTAAAATGTCTTAAAAACAACTAGACATATGTTAGATATTTTGTTTAGTTGTATACTAGCATTATCCCAAGTGTTTCCAACAATGTTCAAATGCAGAGAAATCTGTTATTTATTCAAGGTAACATGTATTTCCTGTTAGCTTTTGCCAGTTAGTTGCTAGTCACTGTAACTTCTGTGATAAAATCGGAAATGTCAGAGAGGAAGGAGGTCCTGACTAAACATAACACTAATAAAACTTTAATATTACCTCATCCATGACCCTGATTTCTGTCTGAGTCATGTCGGATAGATTTTCATCAGCTATTGTGGTTGTTTAAAAGGAAAGGAGAGAAAAAAACAAAACATGATCCTTCGCCACTACATCATCAAGCTCCATCTTTTGTTATTGTTCATGGACAGTTCATCCCAAGTAGAAAAAAGTAGTTCCTGTACATTCTAAAGTAGTTCTGATGTATTCTAGTGCAGAAATTAAAGTAGTTCATGCATGAAACTACTCAGGTCTGTGGATTATCTTAGGGTCTGGGTGATGATTTTTGGAAAGAGTGGAAACACTGGTTTTGAATTTTTCAAATGTATTTTTTGGGAGCTTTGAGCACCACAAGCCCAGTGCCATTTTGTCCCATTATATTGGAGAGAAGGCAGACATCTCTATGGCTAATATGTCCCAAACCATGCAGCTCACACCAGAACTATCTAGAAGGATAAATAGCACTACAGGCCAGGGGAAAAATATGTATTTTTAGATTTTGGAGGTCAGCTGTCCCTTTAATGTAAGAGAGAGACCCCCCTGTGGCAGAATTTACATATTGTATGTTTAAACACTTTGTTCGCAGGGTCCACAATTTACTGTCAAGTGCCAAAAGCTTGCATGGAATGTGTGGTTGGATTCATGATCTTCTTTGCTTAAACCTTGATCAAACAGTTGCAGATTCAGACCATTTTATTTAGGCTGCTTGTGTTTAAACAGTATTTAACTCATAAGGACTTTGGCATCTTATTAAAAGAAGTTTCTCTTGTGTCTCTAGGTATCAAAAAGTATTACTTTGGTATCAGTATCAAAGCACTTGAAACTGATACCAAATCTCAGCACTGAGGCTAAAACAAGGAAACAGGCCTTCGGTATAATACTAAACATGCCACAAAGATCTTTGTCGATTCTTTTTTTAAGAATTACCATGACCAACATGTAACTGAATGAATAAAAAGCAGCACTTGTCCTCAGACGTTTTACCTCAAGTAAGTAAGTGTTTTATAAATACAAAGCAATGACAGGAGTGGGTAAAGGCAAAACCAGTGATATGACCACAGAGCAGACAGTGGTAGACTGCTGGAATGTCCCACAGGTTGTTATTATGAACATGAGGCTGGACACACAACCTGCCAACATCCCCGGAGCACCAGTTCTTATTTACCGCTGTATAGAATGTTCAGTGCTGACCCGATAAAAAGATTAACCGGTACTTTACAGTGTTTGTTTATGGTCGTTGGAGCTGTCGGGTTGTCTCACCACACTCCAAGTGCTCTGAACAATGGCTGTGCTGATGGTAATGCTGGCAATTTCCCTGTTTTTTTGCAGGTCACTGCCAGGGGATTCGCCCCATTGTTGCAGTTTGCCTACACTGCTAAGCTGTTACTCAGCAGAGAAAACATCCAGGAGGTCATCCGCTGTGCCGAATTCCTGCGCATGCACAACCTCGAGGACTCATGCTTTCGCTTCCTGGAAGCTCAGCTGCGCAGCGAGGAGGACGGCTTGCTGCTCTGCCACAAGGTGGCGGCGGAGGTGAACAACTCAGAGGATGAGAGCATGCAGTCGGAGGTGGAAAGACCCACCTCCCCAAGGGCGCGGCGATGTGCTGACGCCATCACCTCCTTTCGACACCCTGACGATGATCGGTTAGCGATGGCTGTGCCCAGTAACTTCGTGGACGGCCGGCTGGACTTTGATCGGCACGGAGCCTCAGACCTGCCACGATGCCCCAAGTACAGGAAATACCAGTGGGCTTGCAACAAGCACAATAATGACACCTCCTCAGACACCAGTACCTCAGGTTTTCCAAGCACATTAAAGGAGAGCAGCGTTAGTGGGGCAGTGCCGAGTCAGGGCAGGGTGCCTTTGACCCAGATCAAAGTTGAACCACAGGCAGACGAAGAGGCCATCTCATTGTGCCTGTCAGGGGACGAGCAGGACGTCAGGGATAAGGACAGTGTGACAACCATGGAGATGGATAACCCAATATCTGTGGAAAGAACCAAGAGAACCAAGTCCCCTTCCTGCCTCCGAGCCTTCTTCAAGAAAGGGGTGGACCTCCCCAGTCTGCCCAACACATCACAGCAGCTATTCGCCAACAGACTTGTCTGCCCCCAGGACAAAGGAAACTCTCAGGGAGATCATAAAAAAGACTTCAGGCCTTTCACTGGGGAGCTAGGCCTGTCTGTTACATCCCCAAAGGACATGGACGGTTTCCCTGCAGGGTTGTCCCTCAAGTCCGCTTCCTGCGATGGGGTCTGCAAACAGGAAGTTGAGCTAGACCGACGTAGTGTCATATTTTCCTCAGGGGCCTGCAACCGTCTGGGTACCCCAGCGCATTCCTACCCCGGTGGGAACTCTTTGGAGATGGAGCTCACTGAGCACATGCCAAAGGGCGTGTGGGCTGGAGCCAGCCAGTCCCTCCCCACCTCCCAGACCTACTCTCCCAGCACCACCTCCTCTGAGCCCCCGATCCTGTGCCGCCCACGACCTAACACCAGCTGCCCAGTGCCAATCAAAGTGTGCCCTCGCTCGCCGCCTTGTGAGACGCGCACCAGAACTTCCAGCTCCTGCTCCTCGTACTCCTACGCGGAGGACGGCAGCGGAGGCTCTCCCTGCAGCCTGCCCCAATTTGAGTTCTCCTCCTCGCCGTGCTCCAACGTGGCGCGCTGCCTCAATGTGGACCAGCAGGAGCAGAGCGTGGGAGGGGACGCCCTTTATAACCAAGTGCGGCCCAAGATCAAATGTGAGCAGTCCTACGGCACCAACTCCAGCGATGAGTCGGGCTCCTTTTCGGAGGGAGACAGCGAGTCCTGCCACGTACAAGAGCGAGGGCCAGAGGTGAGTGTAAAACATTGTCTTTCACATGTAACACACAATGTAGCCATCACACTCAACTCCACCATGGCTAATTATATCGCAGTGGCCTGCTCTCCAGGTCTGCATTAGCAGTCATTAAATCATCATGTAATTGAAGCAGTAGTGTTCAGCACAAGATTTACAGCACCACCAAAGGGCACAGATGTGCTTTGATATTATTAATCTGCTTTATGCTCTGCTGGAGATCTGTGTAATGAGTCTGAATATGTGAGCCCAAAATGCACAAGGACTGTCTAAATGCAGGAGGCTGGTTTTAAGACTGTGACTGGCTGATCATCTTAGCAGAGAGTAGAGAAGCACTGCAGGCGATTGAGAGGTCAGGATTCTCCCAGGGTGGAAATGCCCTCTGAAGTGATTCCCTCTGGCTCTATCTTTCCCCCTGCCTGTGCCAACTAGCCTAACTAGCTCGTTTTATCCCAGCAGAAACAGTGACATCCATAATCCGCCTGTAATATTCATATGCTAATTCTCAGCGTAGCCTAGCTTGACATCACTGATCTATCAACAATTAGCTGTGATGCTCAGCCGCAGTGAAGGTGCATGCTGGGTCGCAAAGGGATTACAACCAGTACATTACAGCAGCCATGTGTTATGGCCATAAAGTTTTAATTGCGGCTGCAGCGTGAGTGGGCGAGAGGTTCATCTCAGTCTCATGACGGGACTCTAACGCAGCTCGACAGTGCTGACAAGGATGAATAGCCAATCCCCTAATCATCCTCCCCTAATCCACCTGGGCAGACGTCCTCCAAGCTGCAGACTAGACGACTGTTGTTGTTTACCGGGTAAAGATCAGTGAGGGACGCTGTAATTCACAGATGGAGCACGGTGCAGGTATAATAACACCGGAATGAGCAGGTTTCCCACCTGAGGGGAAAGTGAAAGACAATAAAATCAATTCACAAAGAATAGTTTTGCTTTCTCAAGCGCTGCTGTTTGCTCACTTTAATGATTCAAATTTCCATCTGCAGCTCCGGCCTGACATGCTGTTGCTGTCAGGTTAAAGTCTTTTATCTCCAAAATGTCTCAGATACAATAGAAACCACTCATCATGATCAAAATATATCACTAGAAGCAGATAATTATTTTGTCTTTCTCTTTATTTCTCATGCAGATTATCATCTAATTGACATTTGTATATTTATTACATGAATATAAACTGTTCAAACGCCATGTCAGCCTCTCCAGCCTCCCAGAATCCCTCAAACCAGCCTATGGAAACTCTGAAATTGTCCTCTCCCAGGCTCAGCTCTCCTGTCTTCTCTCTCACTAATGGCCTGCTCAAGGGTATTATCAATCCATTTGACAAGGGTGGCTTTAGCTACAGGTGTTTTCCCTGTGCTAAAGGGTGACACTTGAGTTAATTTTCACTCCTGTCCCATCCCATTGCCATATGACAGAGTAAAAAGAAAATCCTGTCCCATCCTCCTCCTGTCAAGTCCATATACAGTATGTCATGCACTGGTCAGGTAGCTGTAACCAGACACCAGCGCGGACAAGAGAGAATAAAAAAACAATTTTAAAAAAACAACAGAACGACTAGTATTATGTTCAAAATAGAGAAAATAGCATTTATTCATACTAGAACTGCCTAGATATAAAAAACTGACCTGTTATTATGCTTCCCACTCCTGCCCACTCCCGTTGACTTTTATTTCACTTCCCAGTCCCGTGATGAAAAGAAAAAAAGCGGGATTCCCGCAGGACATAGGAGTCTGCATCATGAGCAGATTGTTTCTGCTTGTAGAAGTCAAGGTAGCCTGAGGAGCACCAAGCTTTGCTGCTGTAACTCACTGGCTCATTTTCAGACACTGTCACAAGTTTCAGGGAGACTATGTTTTTCACTGGGAGAAAATGACCGGTTCTTCCAGCTCAAAGCAGGCGGGTTAGCACATGGCATGGGAGTAAAGTTTTATTTTATTTTTCTGTTGTCATGTATAAAAACACCCAAAATGAACCCTGTAGGCAGACTTACTGTAAGTGAATTATTTAAACAGCATTTGTATAAGAAATATTCTGTCCTAGGCTTTTTGATACTGATATTAGGGACTAAAAAATTTTCAATATCAATATAATACGATGTAGCTGACATTCTTTATACATAATTAGGGATGCACAATATGGATTTTTTTCAGCCGCTACCGACAGCTGATTACTAATTACCTGCTTCTTATGGCTGACATCAATATGATAACCCAACATTTTTGTGTTTTAAAAAGTAGTTCATAAAATGTAGTTAATGACGCCTGAGGGTAAGAAAGGCTCAGCTGTAATGAGCAAAGATGGATGATTTAATATTCTGCATCTTACTGACATCACTATTACAACAAAAACATAGAACAGGTCTGATTTATCAAGTAAAGTGCATTAAAAAACTTCAAACAAACAAATATACTTTGGCTTTTATAGATCATTTTTCCTGAGAAGTCAAGGTATATTAGTATATTAGTATAGCTGACATTTTTTGGCTAATATATGCTGTTACTGATATAGACTGATATATTTGAATAGGCCAATATCATCATAATTTATTGGTTACAATATTCATTTATGTATTATTTTGCAGTGATCCCTCAAAAATGGTTAACAAAAATATGTGATGAATGCAGTATATTTTACATAATAAAATGTATTGACCAAAATGACAACAGGGAAAAACAGTAAACTATAGTAGTTTTTAATAATTATACATGACTATAAATGAAAAAACACAAATAGAGCAAAAAATATGTGTTGATATTAAACCTGAATTAAGAAAAAGAAAGAATCAAATACAGTACAAACTGAATCCAGATTATAAAACATACAAATGAAAACAATCAGCATTATGTTCCTTTTTTTTTTTGTTATTTTTTTTTTTTAAGCTTTTCATATAAGCACATATTGGACAACATATATCGCAGTACCAGTATAGACCGATATAGCCAATAATATTGGTTGGCTGATGTATCAGTCAGGCTCTAGTTTCCACTGTTCTGCTGGGAGGTTAGAAAATGGACTCTCCCTGGTTTGAAATGTTTTTACTATAAATTATACATCACTACAATCAGCTATTAGGTTTTCCCATGATTCTGTCATATGCCTCTCTCCAGTCTGTCATGTTGGCTGCTACAGAGCTTGAACTTCTGACCTTTCAGCTCCGGAAGGCTCCGCGTTGCCACCACTCCATCTTGACTCTTGTGATATTGCATTCAGCTTGAATGTTTGCTCGAGGTGTAGGCTGAATTATTTTTGATGAGCTCGGCGGAGAGAGGGCTGCTTTAAGTGCACGCAGGGAGCAGAGAGGGAGAGATAGAGAAAGTGGTGCGTTGCCATGGCGATCGGATTCACAGAGCAAGTCGGTTGTGTTGCAAGGGTTGGAGCTACATGACAGGATTGTGCTTTTTTTTTCCTGTGAAAAGAATTCAGTTCCACTGCACAGAGCTCCAAGATAAAGAGGCTCAGCAGTAATGTGTAATTATTACCTTGGTGGCGCGGCGCACAACACCCATCGCCATCAGATTTATGGGCCTTTGAAGGGCCTGCTGAACACGCTGCTGTAAATTATGTGGGATTGATTTACAGCGCTGAGCTATCAACTGGGAGAGCAGCCCAAAAATGACTGGGAGACATTTCAGTTGCCTTTGTCATTTCTTTGTGAGGGAATGACTGTGTTTATAAGTGTCTGTGTCAGCCATCGTAGGTGCTCCATTACTCCACACAGTGTCCTTTGTCACATGTCTCACACAGGTTGTCTGCCAGCTGTACGCTCACTGTCACAGCTGGTCACAAGAGCTTCATGAATGAGTGTGTCTGCCCCACAGTTAGTTAGAGGTCACACAGAGGTTCTGACAAATTGAAGCTCTGTGTTACACTTTGAGAAAGAAAAGTGCTAATTAGAACCATAAAGGATTCTTCAGCTTGTCCCCACAGGGAGAGCTCTTTTTTTGTTCCTGTAAGAACCTTTCATAAAGGTTCCAGCTTGAACCCTTTCAGAGAGTTCTTCCTAGAAGCTAGAATAACCCCTAACATTAACATTACCCAGAACCTCTTATGAGAGGTTCCTCTTCTCTGTAGAACTTCTTATGAGAGGTTCTTCAGAGAATCTTTCTATGTTGTAAAGGTTCCAACCATAACCCTCTATGGGGGTTCTATCCAGAACGGTTCCTCCTTCTAAGGGTGCTAACAAGAATCCAAGGGATTATACTGAAAACTTTTCTTCCAAGGGTTTTAATCTGCTACTCACCAAGGAGGTTCTATTGAGAACCTGTATATATTCCAAGGGCTTTGCCTGGTATACACTCTGGGGGTTCTAACGGGAACCTTTTTATATTTGAAGGGTTTTACCTAGAACCCACTGAGGGGGAACCTTTTTGATCTGTTCCACCATCTAAAGGTGCTAACAAGAATCCACTTAGGGGTTCTACTGAGAACCATTTTATATTCCAAGTGTTTTATCTAGGACCCATCCAAGGGGTTCTAAGGAGAACCTTTATAATTTCCAAGGGTTTTATCTGGAACCCATCTAGGGGGGTCTACTGAGACCCTGTGTATATGTATGTATATTTGTCTACAAAACACCCTGTGGGTTCTACCAGGAACTTTTTTAGATTCAAAGGGTTTTACCTAGAACAGACACAGAGAACCTTTTTATATTTCAAGGGTTTTGTCTAGAACACACTCAGTAGTTTCTACGGAGAACATTTTTATACTCCAAGAGTTTTATCTTGAACCCAGCCATGGGGTTCTACCGAGAACCCTTATATGTTATGTTACAAAGAACCCTTGATGAAAAAGTTCTTAAAGGATTTCAACAATCCCTGAAGAACTCTTTCTTCCAAATATGGTTCTTTTTAAGATGGTTCTTAACTGAACCCTTGACTAACCCTTTCTTCCAAAAAAGCATATGGTTCTGGATAGAACCTCAGTCCGTCAGGTAGACCCCTTTTGGAACCCTCATATCTAAGAGTGTAGGTTCCTCCCCTCGGTCTTTATGTGGTGAAGAAATGCTACCTCATGCTTCCTGGGCCACTCTTCTTCCTCCCAGCCCTCTCTATAATTCGTCCGTACAAACAAACAGAGGGAGGAGGCGGGCCTCGCTGTGTTTGCACAACGAGTGGCAGAGGGGGGAGAGCAGCTCTGGTAAAAATAGCTGCAGCCCAGGACTGCGGACTGGACACAATGAGTCCCGATGAGGAAGGAAGTTGTTAAAGAGCAGGCCAGTCTGACCGAAGCCTAGTCATTCAAGGTAGCCAGAGTCACTTGAGGTCTCTGGGCAGCTCCTGCTCTGTGGTTATGGGCTGTTGCCTGTCATATGAGCCACATCTGTGTCGAGAACTATCAGCAGCTCCACACAGCACACCGCACAGTCACCTTATGGGAAAGAGAGGCCAAACAACTTTTGAAAGAAAGCGGATATTTTTCACATGCAAATATGTAAAGTCGGACCCATGTTGTGCAGAATTTTGATGTATTGTTTCTCCGTAGTTCAGATCTGTCTCTCAGTAAATTGATCTAATTTATTATGACAGCAGTAATGTATAGAGCTACAGTGGAAGTCTGACTTGCCTCCTACATAACAGCAATGATGGAATTAACTGTAATTACATTGCACTTCAAAGAAAATTATGCATAGTTTGAGCAGGAAAGGAAAATGAGCTCCAGTGTTCCTACAAAAAATAGTGGTGAAATTAGAAACAGTAGTTAAAAGTGATTACTTTAGTGTGGACTTGGTACAAGCTGTGTCAGTTGGAATTGCACATATGAAGGTGGATATATATCTTTTTATTGATATGGATCAGGGTTATGTAGCCTAGGGACAGATATTGTTATCTTTTCATTGTTTTGCTGTTTGTTAAATTGAATGAGACTGATTAGTAGAAAAAAAGAACGAGAAGTTGAACTCATACACAAATGCACCCTGTCTTAATTCAAGACACTGCTGCAGCCTTACTTGCTGTTTAGTAGCTTATAGAGGCTTGCTAATGTTAGCAAACTTTAGATAAACACTGCTGTTTAACTGACCTCTCTGAGTCAGTCCACACTGACTACTTTCCTTGTGTTACATAACATTATGTTTATGCGTTCGCCATTATCTTATTATTGCCAGAATATGTTAGCTAAATTATTCAATAAAATTCGTTCTTGCTCAGTATATACTCAGTCACTCTTTTGTCTCTCCAGCCAGTCTGGTATGACCAGTATGCTAATGTGAGCAAATGTTTAGCAAACTTTAGATGGTTTTGTGTCACTGATAGTATTGAATCAGTTTGTTGACTTTAATAACTCTATTACTCAAGCTAATGTCATAATGTTCTAGAATTAAATTTTTAAAAAGTTGCATTTAGATTTAGATTAAAGGTTATTTTGCTCAATTCAGTGCACTCACTTTTTTTAACTACAGCCTTAGTTAGCTCTATAATCTGGCTGATGTTAGCTAATGTTACCCAACTTTAGATAGGCCCAGATATCACTGGGTAATGGACATTACTGAGCCAGGTCAGTAACTTTATGGCTTTTCTTCAGAGAACTTGTGGTACCATTACAGTGTTTTAGCATTTACTGTAATCTCATAATTGCCGAACTTAAGTTGAATCCAATCGCAACACAACATATTTCTGTATACTTTATGATCAGTAGGCCTATGGTGGCTAATGTTAGCTAACTTATATTGCTGCCTAATTTACATTGTCAGTTCGCTGACTTTGACTCTCTATTACTTAGCATTTATCACTATCCTGGAATTGCCACAAAATAAAAATTACCAATTAATATTTTGTCACTATATCCTTACTGAGCACTAGCCTAGCTAATGTTAGCTAATGTTTTAGCATGAACAATTATCTCATAATTGCCAAATTAAGGGTGCAATATGTAAGAATTGTCAAATTCACATTCCAAACATATAGGGGGCAGCAAAGAGAGTAACAGCTAACTGCTACCAACTGTAGCTGCCATTAGCTCACTTAGCCATGCAGATAGCAGTCGTATTAACTGACTCGAGTCTGCACAGACTGTTAGTTCGAAGCTAGCACAGGAACTTTGGACTGTTGGGGGGAGGAGGGGGCTTATGCAAAGGGGGATTATGAGACTAGACTGGCTGAAGCTAGCTGGTTAGCATGCTAACTCTGTACACACGGTAACACAGTACAGAGACATCTTTGACATAATGTCAAAATTGTTATTTCTTCACATTCTGTTGATTATTCCAGTTGAATTTTGAATGTTTTAAACTATAATTCTTACATGTTTTATCTTGAAAATTGAATCAAATTGCAACCAAACACATTTCACAATTTAATATACTATGACCAGTATGGAGCCTGATGTTAGCTATCTTAAACTTTAGATGGATAAATATTGTTGTGTAACTAACAGTCAACTCACTGGCTTTATAATTCCTTAGTGTCCACTTTTTAAGCAAATGATACATGTAATGGCTTATTGATTTAAGCACTTTTGCAATGGCTTCCACACAACAGGTCTCAAGTCTGCGAGGAGACTGCGGTGTGCAATCACGCAGGTCACAGCTAATGTTGTGTAGGCTGCCTCAGTTCCAACTGGACAGCACTAAAGGAGAATTTTAGGGCTCAGATCTTTGTACCGCAACCAGCAGTTTCTCAGCTGAGAACATATCATCTCTCCACACTACCATTTGTACTTCAGTCTGTCTCCATCTCTCTCTGTGTGTGTGTGTCTCTCAGAGCTCCAGCTCCTGGCTGCAGTGTAGGCGTTGAGCTCATTCTAGCGTATCGTCTGGCCACAGCGCTGCAAATATTGATCTCAGAGCGAGTGGGAGGAATGAGGAAGTAGTCCTGATACATCAGCACAATGTTTGTTTGTTTTTTATCAGCCGAAACATGAAATAGAATGAACGTGTGACAGGAAGTGCACAGACGTTAATATCAGTTTTGCTACCCTTGCATGATACCAGAGAACCTTTGCTCTACTCCAGATATGATGTGGCTGTGGTCTGAGTCTGATCTGCCATTCATAATGTTAGCTGTGTTACTTGTTTTAGTCATATGCAATAGTATTAATACTATATACATAAGATATCAGATGGAATCCTAAAACCTGGTGGCTTTTTCAAGTGATGTCATAATGCCCCAGGCAGTATGAGTATATCAAAGCAACATGATGATGTGGAATCCAAACACAGCACAGCATCAAAATGTGAAGCTTAAGTGTAGCTGGTGAATTGCTACATGTTTTTCCTCTTACCCAGAGTGCCATTTATTCATCTAGATAGTTTTGGTGTGATCACTGAGATTTGGAGGTAATTTGGAGGCTGTATTGTGTGCCTCCTCTCCAGTATAATAGAACTAGATGAGACTCAGCTTGTGGTGCTCAAAGTGCCAGGAAATACACTTGCAAAACTCAACATCAGTGTCTCTTTCCAGGAATCATGACCTGGTAACGCAAGATCGTAAACAGACCTTGTTGTGAGCATGCAGGAACTGTTTTCTTTCTTCTGAGATACTAAAAAAGACTCTGGTTGTAGAAGTACTGATCCCACTTCTTTACTTAAGTAGAAGTGAAAACGTACAGGCTCTGAAATGTACTGGAAGTATAAAAACTGCCCTCTTTAGGAGATTTCTACTGGCTGTTTCTGTGCAAACAAAACCTAACCTTTTCTCTGCAGTTGAGTCCCCGTCTCATCTGTTTCATCTTTTGAATGTTGTGTCTGTCGTGCATGATGTGCACTGATGGATACAACAAGGAATCGTCTTTCCTATGTGTTATTGTCCCATCTCTTGATGTTGGCAAGGCGGCGCACAATGATGCAAAATAAAAATGATCAGTAGTTCTCCTCAAATGCAATAAAACTGAAGAAATTAGCCTGTTTTAAAAATGTAAGGAGTGGAAAGTGCAGATGTAGGGGATAAAAGTAAAACTCTACCTAAGTACAGTAAGAAAGTATTTGTACTTTGTTAGAAGGCCAGACTGATACTGGATTTTTGGGGCAGATGCCAATAATGATAAAAAGAAGTAAAAACAATCTGATATTGAAAAATCAGCCGATATAATTTAAATGTGGTTATCAGACAATTGTGACAAATGGGGGCAGGACATTTTTACAGTTTAACAATGAAGTTATTTGTGCAAACTGACATCAGGTCAGTGAAACAGTAAACTTTCACATGTATTTATAATAATTACAAATGACTATAAATTAAAAAAAATACGAAATTGAATTAGGAAAAATGATCAAATATACTTAAAATGCTATCTATAAAACTGAAAAATAATTTATAAAAATCTGTATTATGTTCTGTAAAAAAAAAAAGTTTTCATATTAGCCAATATCAGGCAACATATATGCTGATACCACTGTGACAGGCCTGGGCTGATAACACTGAACAATATATTGTCGTGGCTCTACTTTGTTACTTGGTGCAAGTTACAGCTCAATCGAGGAGGACATCATGAATGTTTACTTCCTGTGTTACGAGCGTGAGCCTCTCGTCCATGAGTAGATGCACACTTCCCTCTGCCTGGTGATACAGTTAGCAGGTGTAGTTTGGCAGAAAAAGAATAGTTCCTACATGAAACTGCTCACAACAAAGTCTGTGGATTATCTTCAGTAACCGGGTCATGATTTCTGCAAAGAGACATGGCTGTTGAATTTTTAGCTCCAAAAGCTGAGAGCCATTTAATCCCATTATACTGTAGAGACAGCACACACCGCTACAAAACTGTGCAACTCACACCAAAACTAGGGGGGAAAATTTTATTTTTTTTATTTTGGCATGAACCGCCCCTTTGAAGACAAAAAAAATGAAAGAGCCTGGGAGTCTTGTTTGTCTTGTTCGAGTTTCAAATTAGGGTCATGTTTGCCCTTTCATTCCCCTCTTAAATCCATATTTAACAAGGCTGACACATATAAAAATTTAACTTATGGTAACTCAGGGAGCCTTTTTGTAGCCTGCAGAGAACGCAGAAGGAGACTTCAAATTGAGCAAAAGGAGTGCTGTTTACCCAAGCACTTTTACTTTCAAATCTATATTTATCTAGCTTGATGCATGTACAAAAAACTGTAGTAACAAGGTAATGAGAGAGGAGACAGAGGAGATATTTTTGGGGATAGTGTGTGAGAGGGTAGAGTGGAGATCCCCAGGATGCTGCTCCATCTGGGCTGCAGCAGTCTGTACAGTACAGTCCGAGGGCCCTCAGGGTCAGCTGGGGCTCAGACACGACTCTGTCCCTCTGCAGGGCCTTACATCCTGTGGCAGTCTGAGACATGTAGCTTCCAGCTACCTTGCAGTGGTAATCTGCGAGATTCTTGTTGTGTTGATTTTGGCCACGTCGCCGCAGCTTGGCGGCCAGTGCTGCGGTGTTTTTGCACGCAGATTCCCAGAAATAACTTGGCAATCAAACAGTGTGTCCAGTGCTGCAAGTTTTGTTTGTTGGTGT
>JAJHUR010000363.1:882-24980 GCA_027495735.1 Lutjanus campechanus
GAGTTGCAGGAACTAAAAAAAAGTGGCAAAGGTGGTGGTGTTTTGAGCTTGTAATCACAGCACGGTGCTGTGTTTATTTAACTTTCTCATCTCCGTCGCTGCCTGCTCTTGGTATTTACATGTTTAATTGAGAAGTGTGCTGCCGGTTTCTTCTGCCCATCTGCCGAGTCCCTTCCTCTTATCAGACTCATTCCTCAAACTGACAGCTCTCCCTTTCTGCATATCTCTCTTTCACTCCCGTGCCACCACACTACTGACTCCTCTCTCTGCCGTTCCCTGTCCCTCTTCAATCTGTCACGGCCGGATATGAGTAATGACAATGCATTTTCCCGCAAATCAAACCAATAAGTAGAAACATGCACATGAAAATTCTGCACCGAGGCGATCGCGTCATGGAACTCTCTGTAGTGTGGTCCAGGTTTTTTTTTTTTTTTTACCCCACGTCTAAATCACCGCCTGTCAGACGCAACATGTGTGTCATTGTATCCCCATCAGCGTGTTTCATTGTACACACTACCACCTCTGAAGAGCTGCCTCTTATCAGTCGAGTGTCAGAAAGCCCCCAGCAGCAGCACCTCCTCCCCGCTGCCTTTCTAAATGCTTTTCTATTAAGAGCAGTGTTGTGTCCCTCTGATAGCGGCAGCTTCTCCACTTCATCATTCATAATCCCAATGGGCATCAATGGACTCTATTGCCTCGCTATCCACACCAAAGGCTTTGTCAGTCAGCGCAAATGAAAACAACCTAAATGAGGGCGAGAATCTGAGGAATTCACTATGAGAGACAAGGAAATGGCCCAACAGGCCAAAGCACTCCAGTCATGAATAGTCCACTCCACAACAAGGCGTTGGCGATACCTCACATGTTTGGAGTGGGCTTTAATTCCTTCTAGATGGCAGCAAACATATGGAAGGCATGTGTAAAATGTGTAAAATGGCACTACTTAATGTGCTTTGTCTTTTAAATGCTGTTCTATTTTAGCTAACTTGCATGCTATGACAGAGAAAAAACAATAAATTCCCTGAGGTGGATGAGTGCTCAGAGAAATCAGAGGAATGAGAGCCATGTGAGAAAACAAGGAGGGAAAATATCACTACATTATGGCAACGGCGTAGGCTAACTTTCACTCAGCTCAAAAAGTCTAAAATGATGTTCCCGCCCTTCCCAGCATGCAGAAGTCCCGCTGGGGGCCTCAATGTGATCAGCAGCATCCCCACCACGTCTCCTCATTATTGAGTAAATAGGTTTGGGCATGTCCTCAGTAAACAAAGCCAAGACTGACAGTTAAGGGAGTGAGGGGAGTGGGAGGCAGCCTCGTTCCCAATTAGAGTCGCCTCAGGCAAAACTTTAAAGAGGAGATCAATCCTACAGATCGCTAAACTGATCCTGTCACAGGCTGGGGATATTTAAACCGTGGTGCAGAGCCGAGCGGTGCAGGGCACTTCTCAGTACAGTTTGACTGTGTGTGCTAATGACTTGGGGGTAGGCTCTCTCACCAGGACACACACCCCACAGCGAGGCGGCCGTGATTGACGGGTGAAATCGGACCTCAGCTGCAGTTCTCGGCACAGTAGGGGCCAGATGGGGAAATAGTGATTTGCGTTTTTTAGTATGCAGCTCCTGCACTTACGGATATTCCCTAATTGTCTCCCTTACTTACCTGTGAGGCTGTTTCCCATCACAGATGCAGAGTACATTTCAAATTAACCCAGGATGTTTTGATTTTTTTCATCTCGCCCTCCACCTTTTGAAGCAGACTTATTAAAATGTGCCAGTGGGGCTCGTCCCTGTCTATCTACTGGAGGTGAAAAGTTAGCTCCCGCTAATGTTGAGACAAAATAAAGGGACTAACACGAGGTGAATGAAGCTGGAGTGGTGGAGATGACACCCGAGTTTAATCGCGCAGTCAATCCGTGACATCCTGCTAAAGCAGCAGATACTGTATCTTTGACTACAAGTGAGTATAAGCTGGCACACTGCAAGTCCCAGGCACACATGGGTAATGTGTAATGAGCTACCAAGCTCTGTGCAACTGCAGAGGAACTGAACATTTAAATGAGCGAATGATGCATTATGTATATCACTGAGGTTCCTGTGCAGGAATTAATCATGATCATAAAAGCCAAAGACAAAACAACATACTCAGGCCATTGCTAAATTGTTGTGATCTAATGCAAAACAAATTCATTTTTCATGCCATTAAAGATAAAGAAAATCTTAAAAGGTTTGGTTTTGCTTGTCTGCGTCTCTTATTGAGAGTCATTCACTTTCAACTTTATTTGCGGATTATTGCAAATCCCCGGTACAAATCATATCATGAAATCATGTAGCTGGGACATTGGATGTGTTCTGCTAATGCTCAAGGAAGATCCCCTGAGGGAGCCATTGAGTGGGGGAGAAGGGGAAAGAAAAAGAGAGGCAGATAGAGGGAGAGAAAGCAAAAAGAGAGGTGGAGAGTTACAGGATGGGGAAGGGAGGGAAGGGCGGGAAAGAAAAGACAGAGAGGAGGGGAGGGCGGCAGCAGTCAAGCTGCACTTTATCCTGACAGATCTCCTTTACACACTAATTTCCTTGTTAAAGAAGAGAAAATGGCACTCAATCCGGAGAAATCCTTTTCTCCTGGAGCAGGCCTGTCAGCTGAGGGATGAGTGGATACAAGCAGAGCTTTCCTCCTCAGGCTAGCTCCCTCTGGCACGCAGCAGCTAGGCTACCACTCACAGCAGAGCTCTCTATCTATAGCCATAATTAATACACCATCGGAATATAATGAACCATACCATGATACATGAATTTCACTGGGTGCTGCTGTCGACAGCAGTCATTTAAGTGCTCGCTGGAAATCAAATGTGAAGTGAATTGATTTTTTGATCATGTCATCTCCATCACAAATGGCAAACAAATCGTGTACAAACATTTCATGCTCAGTTGCTGCTTCTAAACATTCCCCATGACGAAAAAGTAATCCCCCCCCCTCGCCCTCCTTCGTTCACAGTTACCAGCAAAGACAATAAAATCCAACACATCTTTCACAGCAACATATTTATCACTGAATTTGTAATTCACCAAAGTGTATTAGCTCGGATTTGAAAAAGGGGAGGAAAAGAAAATCCTCTTTTATTTTAAGTCAGGGGTGTTAGCTGTTCAGTCTGGATGTTCTCATCTCCCCAGATTACTATTCGCGGGGTGTGTGTCAAGACTACTTTTCAGAAATCTCGGTAACAATTCAGATGCGATCGATAAGGAGTGACAGTTTATTCTAAGGCTTAGCACGGGCCAAGAAAAGAACGACTGGAGCATCAAGTTTAGAGGAATGAATTTGTTTTGTATTTGATTTTTCCATTAAATTTATCACCACTTTAACTCTGCCTTTTCCCCCTCTTCTCCTCCTCACTCTCACTCTGTCACTCACATCAACAACAAGGCTGTAAACGGCTGTCAATTTCTCATCTGTGATTTCCATGTCCTCACTTTCATCCATTTTTGATTGCTTCACACCCTATACCTATGATGCTTTTAGTGCTCATCGGTGACCTTGTGAGATGATGGGGAAAATTATAAAAATAAATTTTCAGTGGCAGAGAGCTGCTGCCCCTTTATAACACTTCATCATATCTGCTGTGGACGGAAAATACTTGAGAAACATTTTCTTACAAAACTGCCTTAATGCTGGTTTGGCACAGAATCGTATGGTAAATCTATTACCACTTTGTCAAGAGAAACCACTTGAGGTTTCCTACAGTGTAGCAGCAGGCAAAGTGGGAAATGGTGACCCTGAAACTACTGTCCGATCTCTCTTATTAAAGTGTTTTCAAAATCTTCTCCCCTTTTCGGATTTAAGGGTCATCGAGAACGCCAATCAGAGAGCGACAGGCCAGTCAGAAAGCCAGCAGCGTGAACAGGACAGGAACCAGCTGATGAAATTCATCCATACTTCTCACTTATGATGACA
Organism: Lutjanus campechanus; assembly: GCA_027495735.1. NCBI lineage: Eukaryota > Metazoa > Chordata > Actinopteri > Lutjaniformes > Lutjanidae > Lutjanus > Lutjanus campechanus. Next base: position 4,832 of record JAJHUR010000363.1, read on the forward strand.
TGATTGATTTTCCCTCAGAGTGCTCAAATGTAGGATTGTCTTCCTACCCCCATCTCCTCCTCCATCCCGCCTCAATCTGCCCACCCACCCGCCAAGCCAGCAGCTAATGGATAAAGCCTCTGTCTGTCTCAGGCATGGCGGAGAGTTGACGAGTGGAAGAACAACTGCAACGAATGAAGGGTGAAATCTGAGAGTGCAATTTTCCGTCTGTCAATCTCCCTTCAAGAGAACAAGTTGACCACCAATCAGCGGAGTCGATTCGGGGCCGGCCGCTTGATGGGAGCGTTGTGAGTGACAGCGTCATGTCACTACATTAACACAGCGATGAAAGACATAAAAAGGAATTTTTTGAAGTGCCCAGGCCGGTTATTCGATTTCTGGATGTGATTTGGGGGGTTGGGACCATACTTTTCTGCCTTAACAAATGAACAAACTGACAGGTTAATGCATAACATATCACTCTATAATTCATGCTTCTGAATTTGGGAGACTCCTATCATCCACTAGGTGCTTCAAAATACAACCAATTAAACTTTACTTAATTATTAAAGGTAGAAAGTGAGGGAGAAACATGCCTTAAAAACTCTTGCTTGCAGTCAATTACGATAAAACTTTAATGAGGCTGGATAGAGAGCCATAAAAACTGATAGCCCCTCCGTCATGAATTATATATCCATATCGATTTTGTTTCTTTGCTATAAGAATTGCAGGTAATCGTATGTTACCACATGTAAAGTGCACTTCCCTAGCGAGGATAAATATTAACTATCAAATATATATGAGGTGTGTGTGCATTTATGACCAAGCTCATGTAGAAAATGAAGAGCAGAGATGTCGAGGCAAGGGCCATTGGGAATGGATGAAGGGTGCCATATCTGACAGTAAGAGAGACCCTTAGCAGTGCTGGCTTGATATGTTACCTAGTTAGCGTCACAGAGAGAGGAATAAATAGTTCTTTATTATTTGTGGTTGCCATCATGTCTCTCCTAATAGACAGGCTATACTGAGTTTAAACCACATTATCCTCTGCGAGACCATCGCAATTACTCTTGAGAGCTAGGTCTGATGTGTGGATAAGGCAGGTCGCCCATGTCTTAATGAACACAAACAATGTGAAATGGAGGAAGGAGCAGTGGGGGGAAAGATAATGGCAGGGGAGGGCTTGTTTTAATAGAGACAGCACTAAGTTGTTTGCTATGATCTATGCCAAGTCTGAGAATGCTGAAAACCCCCAATGTTAGTTTGTAGAGATCTTTTTTCATGATCCTATTACCCAATCAATCCACACCCTTTTCTCTGCATCGTGGCGGCAAACAGCAGGCGCGAATCCTGTTTAGCGGATCTCCAGTTGTTTGGACTTGTTTGCTGTCTTGCTGTCATTGTCGCGGGGTCTTGCCTCATCGGACACTCGCAGGGGTTAAAGGGCACCAAACTGGATCACCGTGACACCCAGCGCGAGAGTTATCCCCAGCACAAATGGCTCAGTGCTGGGTTAATTGATAAACTGCCGCTCCACTTCATTAGTCAGACAGACCGGGCTTAACGAACGAACACAGAGAGAGTGTCACTCTGAATATGTTAATCATGACTGGCCATTATGGGGCTCTTCCCTCTACCTCCTTGTCTCAATCTCTGGCGAACTACAAAGACGAGGGATGTGTGTACGCTTGTGTCGAGCAAGGCTATTTATCAGTGACAATAGCAAAAAAAAAAAACGGGAGACACAGACGCAAGAGTGGTCCTTGGTGTTATTGAATATAAATATATAATAACCATGTAAAAAATGCATCATTTGGCCTTTTCACAAAGGCAGTTGTAATATAGCACTAGGTGAGCACTGTACTTGACGTACACACTGGAGGTGAGGGTGTCAGGGGAGAGCTCGCTGGAGCGAGAGGAGGTTTTATTGTTGCCCAGCCCTTCCGCTTAAGTGCACATGGCTGGGAGGAAGCCGGGACCTCCAGCTCTGACCTCTGCGCATGTATATTTAATAGGCCATCAGTTGGCCGGGGCAGCGCTCTGATCAGGATTCAGAGAGGGGCTTTGAACACCCCTGTGTATTCCTGAGCGTGCAGCCTCAAGCTGCTCTCCCCAGCTGTGTCAATCCGACAGCACTGTTACAGGCACCCAGACAAGGCGCTGGGCACTCCACTGCTACTGCCTAATGACTACAGAAAAAAAAAGCAAAACAAACACAAAAACAATAACATTTGGCGTATGGAGCTCTGCTACCATCTAATGAGTGGTTTTAAAAAGTGAAATATTACGCCAGCTGATATACTGTAGGGTGTGTGGGATGTGTTTGGATTACATCAGCTGCTCTATACAATGCTGTGTTCCCCTTAATAATAACAAAATGGCAATCTCACGGTGACTGCACTACACACGCCGGTAACGATCGCAGAAACAAGACGGCAAACAGAGAAGTGCCACTCGTGTGTCTTTTCTTCTAACAAGGTATCACTACTCTTTGAATCAAATCGGCTCGGCGTGTGTGTGTGTGTGTGTGTGTGTGTGTGCAAGTGTGTGTGAGAGCATGAATGTCACAGTGCACGCACGTGTGTCTGTGTATGTGTGTGTGTGTGTGTGTGTGTGTGTGTGTGTGAGGGCAGCTTAACGAGGGTGGTTCATTTGACAGGCAATTAGTTTGCGGAGCTGCTATTGACAGCCCCTGTGCTTGTGTTTGTTCAACAGCTCTGGGTGAGTTCCACGCTCCCTGGGCTACGTGACAAAGCACCTCCGACAGGGAGCTCCTGATCTCCACCGAGGCTCGGAGGCTCGCGCTGTGAGGGGGGTGGATATGTGACAGCCTAGCAGAGAGAAGAGAGGAGAGAGGAGAGGCGGAGAGATACAAAACCCACAAGGGTCTATTAGGGGGTTGTTGCAAGTTAATGTAGCTACAACACACTTTTTGTGTCGTATTTTGAAAGGCCTGAGCAATGATGTTGTCATTTGTTGTTTGATTGCGGGGATAGCGGAGGGTAATCTTAGGAGACACGCGGGCTCTCACACTACATGCACACACATAAAAATGCAGAAAGAGAGGAGACAAGGAGGTGGGGGAAAGCTAGAGGGAGATGGAGGAGAGGAAAAATATAACAAGATCCAAACACTCTTTTATCCTCGAAAATCCCATATTCTAATGCAGGGGCCCATCCCTCTTTTAGTTGCAACCATTTCGTTTGTAGAGCCAAGCTCCAATCAATATCATTATTTTCACAGAGGATCGAAGCGCCTTCACCGAGTTAATGGGGGATTGAGGTGGTAAACGTTTACCCTCTCACTGTCAGCAGAGCAGTGGTCCATAGTGGGCCCAGATGACAGCACTGGCCCCACTGTGGACACACTATGTGGAGATGTCCTGTGGGTAGACAGGCTGCATGGACTGTCAACCGCCTGCCATGCCCTAGATGGCCTAACATATCAGCCACTTGAGTTAGAGCAGCAGCATGGGCTTTGACTTCTGCTAGAGCTAACAGAAACAAACCGGCCAGTGCTGGCAGCAGCATTACTGCACCGCTTGACATTGTTATTGTTGATACAAGAAGAACTGGAAACAGATTTTGCTTTTCCTGTATTATTTCAACAAAATAATTCAAAGTAATACAGAGCTAATTAGGTAAAATATTAAAGGAGAAATATGTAATATATTTACTGTAGTGAATCATAAAATAACCATGATATGTCATCAGAGATAATAATAAGCTAAGTTGAAATACTGGCTTCTCCAACAACAATGCTACAGCCAGCATGTTCTCCCGTTTAATTTCCCGTTCTGGGCCAGAACAGCGTTTTTTGTTTGCCCGTTTCAGGTTTATTAGAGTTCAAATTAATGCCGAATGTGTGTCGACTGTGTAAGTGTCTGTTTATGAATTGTAAGAAATCCATAATAATCTTTTTAGAAGGAGTAGATGTTTATAACACTTAAATTAAGAAATATGTTAATGAAGTCTGGCAGGAATTTAGACAGACCGTCAGTGAACTCAAACTCCAGAGTGGGTATTTTTAGAGCATTAGGCTTTTGTTTTCAGGACATCGACAACTGACAGTTACAAACAGCTGATCAACTTAGTCCACTGGTACTGCCTGATGACTACAGAAAAAAAGCAAAACAAACAAAAAAAATCAGTAACATTTGGCATATGGAGCTCAGCTACCATCTAATGAGTGTTTTTTAAAAACTGGCCAGAACATCTGTTTTTAGTTTTCCCATTTCATGTTTATTAGAGTTAAAATTAATGCAGAATGTTCCCCAAATGAGTTAGTGTCTGTTTATGGGTTATAAGAAATCATTAAGAATATTTTAGAAGGAGTAGATGTTTATAATGGTTAAATTGAACAACATGTTAACGGGGTCTGGCAAGCAGTAAGGCAGTGGGAAGTGAGCTTTTATTTTCAGGATAACGGGCTTAGCTTTGTATTGACAGACAAGTGACAGTTACAAACAGCTGATCAACTTACAGTGGAGGAATCACCATCACTTGTCGTTGTCAAAATATAATACTGCCCTCGTCTTGTGCTGCTGTTTAGTGTCCCTACCTGAGCTTCGAGTCTGGGGCGGAGGGGTTGGGGGTAAACCATAGACTGTAGAATACATATAGCGATTCAATCGAATAATCATATTTAATATTCCATCTATCTCTCCAATTTGCTAAACGGGCTGCAGTACTTATTTTGAACACAAGGGTGTTACATATTTCTCCTTTAAATAACATGCTACATTAACATAAAACATTATTTTATTCAGTGTTAGCCGTCTACGACTGGATCAGCTGTTCTGTCGGATTTTTGAGAAATGAAGACTAATCTGCAGCTGGCAACAGCAAGGCAAATTCTCTCGTATAGCAGCATATGCTAAATAGCTCTTCAAGCGCGCAGATGCATTGCTGTAAAATACTTCTCCTGTCTGCGTATCTGCATCTCCCAGATGGGTCCCAAGCTGTGCCAAACTGCATCTCATCAACTGCTATGAACTATGGCATCACATGACCGCAGGAGATATGTGGAGTCCTATTCTGTCTCGCCTTGGCACAACATGGTCAAGCGATGCATCATGAGGAAGCCCACACTTTGTCAAAAATGGAGGTAACTAACAGAGAGAGGCAGCAGGGGAAGGAGTGTTGAAAGTTCTGTTCAAAACACGGGAGAAAAGAACAAGACTTTTGTCCGAATTCTTTTTTTTTTTTTCACTTTGGAAAAAAGACTAATCAGCAGAGTTCGAGTTGATTTGGGTTTGCATGAGGGTGTGACAGAGCAGCGAGAGATTTCATGGGACGTTGCCCCATGATTCATTGAGTTATTGGTTTCCGCCCTGTTTTAATCGCTGGCGGGCCAGAGCCAAAAAATCTCGGAGGATTCCGGAGAGCTCTTTTCTCCACCGTTCAGCAGAATGGAATTTGGTCTGCAAGTGCCTCACGTCATTCGAGGCGTCCTTCACAGTTTCGGGGGCCCTAATTCAAACCACATGGAGGCCAGCGTCCGGTTACGGACCTCTGCAAAAAAAAAAAGGACACATTCCCATTGGCTGCTCCAGGATGGGAAATGGGGTGTCTTGATGGAAAAAGATAACAAACACATCTAAGTAGGAGTCACAACATAGCCAAAGCACACACACACACACATTCACATGCATAAATATACGTACACATGTACATACACGGCGACATATACAAATATACAAGCATATACACAAATACACACACAGGCTGAAATGTACACTTATGGGCCTGCAAAAGCTGTTTGCTTGACATGATGGAAGAATGAGCAGCAGGCTCTGTAATATTGCTCCTATTCTTCATTGACAAGCATATATATTTTTTGCTGTTCCCAACTGACTTTGCAGCGCTGAACTCCATTTATGAATTATCTGACATATTTCCTGCTATTTTTTTGACAGCAGTACTCAGAGGAAATTTCAAGGCACCTTTCTCCTGACAAGTAGAAATATCAATATTTGAATAAATTGCAGATTTGGATCTCCTCACATGGATGCTCTCCAGCAAGAGTGTGTGTGTGTGTGTGTGTTCAGATGAATGTGTGTTTGTCTGTGTATGTTTTTGCATGTGCGTGTGTTTGTGTGTGTGTGTGTGTGTGTGAGTGAAGGGAATGGGAAGGGGTTTGTTTCATTCTGTTACCACGGTCTTATCCCCCTGAGCCCGCAGGCAGAAATCTGTATGCAGCATTTCATTAGGAGGGAGCTCGACTGAGTGACATGTGAAGCACACCTCGCCGTCGACCTGATGAAGTTTACTTCTCTCAAACGGCAAAAAGCCACTTTGTAGACTAGCCCTTTTTTCCACAGAGGAAGAGAAGGGGGGTGATGGCTGAGCACCAATAAAAGAATCATGAATGTTGTTTCACAGAATGACAGGCCTATCTGTACACAAATATTCCTCTTCGAGAAATATGTAAGCTTCAGAGCTTTTTTTTTCCTCGTCTCTTTTTAAAGTGGATTTGACTTGATAGAACTGACAGTGTTCAAAATATGATCACCTAAATTCGAAGCCTTGTAGCAAACATCTAACAAGACGCACAAAAGGGAGAATAGACACGGTTTGTTGTTATCTTACAAAAGTGGCAAGTGTTATGTGAGAAAAGTAGCATCTCACCCAGTGAACTAAATAATTTACAAACAAATACACCATTGTCCTACAACCTTGATAAATACACCGTCTCCGCATAAGAGGTCAATGTCAAGCATCCATAACACTCAGCGCTGTCTTCTTAAAGCTCCTGGTGTTACGTATGAGAGACTTCTGCCTATCTGTCTCACTCTGTTTAGCTGCAGTAGCTGCCATTCTGTCTGCATGTCTGCTGCTGCCGCTGATAGATCACTCTCCTGCCCACCCCCTTCAACCGACCCCCTCCCTTCCGCACCCCACCATCATTTCAGGGAGCCTGAGAAATGGCTTAGCCATGTGAGGTTACTCAGGTACCAAAAAAGGCTGTGACCCTGTGACCCCCTGAGCCGACCTCCCTGACCCGAGCGTCATACTTTCTCCCTCTCCAACAGAAAACAAAAACAAATCTTATCATGCGCCTCCGCGGCTCAAACGAGAAAAAAGACGGCCCTTATATCAATGTGGTGCTTTGACAATCATCTATCCACATGACCTGTGATTTCTCCAACAGGGTCTGCTTGACACTTACAACAGAGAGGTGACGGCGCGCAGGTTGTCCATCTCTCGCCTCGCCTGCCCTTATCTCCTCTCCTCTCCATCTCTGTCCTCACTCCTCCTTGTGTGCACAACTTAATAAGCAAGCAAGGGGTAGATTCCCATTATGGAAACCCTGGAAAATGGCCCGGACATTTTCCCCCATATCTGGGATCTCCATCTGGAGAAGGCACTCGCGCTCTCACTGCCCCCCTCGTCCAATCTCTGTGTGTGTTCTGGTGAGCCTACGCCGCAGAGATGGCTTTCACTCTCCACTGGCTACAATGAGATTGGCCCACCAGGTTGACTCTATTCGAATCGACAACCCATTTCAATAACGTAACAAAACAGAACAGAGTGGCGATGTTGAATAAAACATTTTTGAGGAGTGCCCAGGGGGCAAGATGGAGGTCTTAAATTATCTAAATCTGTAAGATTTTGGAACACTTTAGCAGAAACACACATTCATCTACTATGGGTGATTCTCCAAATCCACAATTCGATATGACTTTCAATTTTGAGGAAAGGATTAGAGTCAATTTTTCGATTTAAACTTTTTTTTTTTTTTGCACTGGCAGTTATGCCATTGTTAGACTATTGTGTTTTTATTTGTGAAAATCAACAGATCACTGGTTTTATGCTCTGACAACTGTCATTTGCATTGTCAAGTTCTTTTTAAAGTCTGTGTAAGGCAATAATAAATATGAGTTTGTGAGTTGTCACACCACAGAAACATGTCTTATGAACCACCCAGCCAAATTTGAATGATGATGATGATAATGACGATGAAAAAAAACAATGAGTATGTAAAATTAGTCATGATGAAAGTAGATGCTCAGGTGGATGCTTCATGTAGCAGCTTTATTGGACATGTTTTGAGGACATGTGACCTATTAACAAGTCTGCAAATCTCAATCTCAAAACTCAGTATGCAACAAGATTGTATTTTTTTCTACAGTGTCAAGTTGTCAGAACTTAAGTGAGCAGTAACTGCTGGGCCAATTTGGACTGAAAGAGGCGCTAAAAGTATGTTCGTAACTGACTGTTACCAACCGACGGGGGGAGGTGTCATTTGTAAGTCAGCTTATATTGTGTTCAGGGACAGTGGCTCTGTTGCGTCCATATTTCCAGTTGCCCCAAAAAAATCAGAAATCATGAACAACAGTTTAACTGTCTAACTCCACAATTCTGTAGTTCTCAATCTTTTACATGTTTCCAGAAACTACTAAAGTATAATGTGCTTAAAAGAAAAATTCTGAATTTCCTTTAGACAGACTTTAAAAAGATGGTGTATCAAGTGTGATATAAGAACTGGTAAGCTATACTGTATCATCTTTAAAGTGCACCAGATGCAGCAAGTAGGCAGAGGTGGAGAGAAAAAAGCCTGGGAGAATCGTCGATCCTGCCTTTAATTTTGATTATTGAAATTGAAAGCTCATTTAGATCGATTTTCGCTTCAATATTGAAATTGTCACACCCCTATCATCTACACATAACATAGCATAATCTGTTACATATTGATTTAATAATAGCATGTAATTTAGTTATTTTTTTTCCATCTGTGTTGTCCTGAGCTACACGTCTGTGTCACTGCATCACATCAGTTTGGGCTGCTTCATAACTCGAGTATATGGTTAACAGACTAATAAAGATTACACTGAGGTCAGCAAGTCACTAATCCTCAGCGTTATTAGTAAAAACAAAGCCTACAGCTTTACGCCATGCACCTCCTCACATCTGAGTGCCTATGCACGTGCATGAGGTCCGAACATAATACGGTGTGACTTAAACCATACAATGAGAAGAGAAAATAAATATGCTAAGAGCAGCAGGGGTGGACCAGGCCAGGCCTCTGCGGACCTATGTCATCACTCCCTCTGGTCTCGGCTGCGCTCCCCATCCGAGCGAAAGGCTCAATGATTACGGAGGCTCAGCTTCCCTCTAAGAAAGCAAACTGGAGCTGCAGTCCAAACAAGGCCGAGCCAGCAGCGAGGGAGCGCTGCTACGCCAGGCAGCTCGGGTTTACCGTCGCCTCCGACCTGGCTGGCCCCCGGGCTTGCATTAGTCCCCCCAGCCCAGCCTCTCTAGGACAAACAAACAACCAGCACTTACACAGTCAGGGACGAGCAGTGAGGCAGGGAGAGCCGGTGCCACCAGCACTGAGCGGAGGGGGAACCTGACCCAATTGGATTTGCTTTATCACCCCATATAATGACTCCCAGACTGGCCTGTTCCAGTGGTAGAAAATAAAAATTACAAAAAAAATCTGCCTGCCTGCCATTCTGAGTTTGGCCCAAAATGGGCAGCTCCCCCAAAACAGATGGGGAGGCATCTCAAAAATGTTCTCTGCCTCTGGGGACATGTGGTTTTCCCCATCATTATATAACTGTAAACTCCTGGATGTCAGAGATTGGGGATAATAACTTTCAGATGTTGGCAGCCCAGCCCGATGCTGGGACCTGCTGGATGGGAACGGTTATTTGGCAGAGGGGAGGAAGTCCGAGAGATTAGGACTAAGATGTGACAGGGAGAAAAGTGGATCTGGACCGGAGCTGAGTGGGTCGCCTTGGTCTGTTCGACATTGTACCGTTCGGCCCTTAATGATGACCGTGTGGGAGGCAGAGGATGGAGGGCGAGACACAAATTAATATCAAAACCACAGGAAATCATGTCATCCTGTTAACACGCCGAAATCAAGCTAAAGTGCTCGGGCTTGATCCGCCACTTTTAGCATCCCATTTCAATTTTCAGACACATTTGATATGACAGTTTTAGCACTCCCCATTGCAGTGCAGATGTGCCACTAATTCAGAAACAGACACACCTCCTTCAATAAATGAGTCCTTATAGAAGTGTCATCCCGTTAAACCATTTTTATTGGTTTGTCTCACATGGCGGTGGAGGATCATTGTTCACTGCCGACGTGGTCGCCGCTCGCTGCTGTGGTCAAAGTTTGGTCACTTAGGCTCATGAAACATCTCCTAACTCACATACTTATATATATTCCAGCTGGTCACTGCATTGGTAAAAAAGCACAATCCCGTTTTTCTTCTTTTTAAATATTTTTCTCCCCCCTTTTGCTTTAAAGTATCGATCGCAATGCTGAACAAGCAGAGGAGTGTTTTTTATTGTAAATCAATACTGATCGATCGGCTGCCTGGGTGTTGAATATGGATCAATATCACACCAGGCTGTGGAGGAGATCTGATTTCAATTGGCAAGAGAAGCCCACAGCAGGTTTCCATCAAGCGGTAATTCAAGACATGGGAACATAAGTCAGATGGATTGATATAGACTAGCCAGGACCTTTCTTGCCACTGAACCAGCTCAAGGAAATTTCTGTCATATATCATTAACGCAGTTGGGGCAGGCAGTAAAAAAAAGAGGGGGAGCAGAGTACCTCAGTGACCCTCAATGAAGAGCACTGGTCAAACATTGAATAAATACTCCATTATTAGCATGAATGTTGTGTTTTTTTTTAATAAAGAAACTCTAGAATAAAAAAGTCAAACACTAAAATAGACACCGGAGCAGCGTGGTCATGTTGTGTGGAACTTCTGGTTCTGATTATGCCGAGGTCAGCTCGAGATTCATACTGTAAGCTGTTATTAATTTACTGAACAAATGTCCTGGAGAAAAACTGGTGAATGGTGAAATATTTTCATTACACTTATCGTCCGGTCGATCTTTATTAAACCTGCACATTTGTTTAATTTAAACACTACGAGAAAATACATAATAGAATTTAACGGGCGCACATGTGTCGCCAAAGTGCATGGAGCATGTTAAAAAAGCAGGTCACCTCGTTCATTCATCACTTGTTTGTGATTCCTGAAGAGAGGGGCACTGTTCCAAATGACAGCATTGTAAAACAATAAAAACAGAGCTATAGTTAGAAATAACTTGTCACTTTTAATAAATGACACTGGTTCAGGGCTCTTTCTCAGGGGCTTCTCCTCCGATACATCCCAGGCACCCCTGGGGCCAACGGAGCAGCCAGCGGACCAGCTCGTTTCCCCGAGGTAACTGATGACCCTCTCCCCGAACCCCCCTCCCCAGCTTTGTCCTGTGACCTCACACCAGCGGGAGCAGGACCATGTCCGATGAAATCTTCAGACTGCTTCCCATCCTAATCTTGCCCGTGTCACACTACAAATTGCTACATTCAGAAAATGGAAATAGATTGAGGTGGAGATGGAGGGAGGGACTGACAGAGGTAAAGGGAGAAAAGGGGAAGGATGGGAGGAGAGGGGAGGGGGGGAGCGGAGGAGTGTGCATCGACAACCAGTCCCCTAAGAAAAATACTTGAGGAAAGAACGACTCGGGAGATCCCGACAAGGAATCACATCTCAGCGAACATATTGATCTGATTTACAAAACCTCCACTCTAATGCGAAACAAATGGCGTGGGCGTGAACTGGTACTTAACCATAAAACCCCAGCATTACTCCGTCTCCGATGAAATACCACATATATCCCTCACCAGGGCCTAATGTGCTGTTTTACGGCCAGATACGACTGAGGTTGACCCAACAGTTTGTTTGACAATTAGGGGAAACCTAATAAGGATTGAATGGGAGTGAGAACATGCCAAGAGAAAGAAAGGAGACCCTTTTTCAAAATGGCTAAAAAAAACACTGGTCTGAGTGACCTAAATGTGATTCACAGAATCGGGAGCTGTTTGACAAAGCTCTTGCGTCATTAATGCTTTAAGAAATCAAACAACATCTTCAAAACAGCTACAAAGTTTAATTATAAAGGAGAGCTGCTAAATATTTGAGAAAGAGTGGCATGTTTTATTCACTTCAGATTTAATTTCAATAATGTAAGATATTCACCACGGTGGCTTATTGCAGCAGAGTGTCAGAGAAAAGTGAATAAATCTTAAGAGATTGTTTTCTTTCATAATATCAGAATAAATCACTTACATTGCCACACAGCCTGGATTTAAATCACATAAATGCAGCGCAAGTCAGTGAATGCAACAGAAGATAGTAAACCAAAGATAGAATTAGCAGGATTTGTCTGATTTGTTCTTAAACGCACCAGAAAGAGAGTTGATTTTTGAGTTTCATTCCCAGGATGTCAAATACGACTTTTTGAGTTGGTAAAGCATCCTGAACACAGCAAAATAATGAGAAAATAAGGACAAACAGGAAGAGGGCAGGGTGTTCTTGTGCATACATTATTTTTTTTAGCAAAATGTTGCATATTATGCCTTTAACGACATATACACCAAATAAAATCTTTGATAACCTTTTCTTATTTCTGCGTGTGTGTGTGCAACTGTGTGTGTATACAAGGTCCAGTGTTGCTCTTGGCCCAGCATTCATCCCATCACCCCAGCTCTGGCCTTGTTTCTGTCAGCAGTGAACCAGGGGAGTAAAGAGTGGTGGAGGGGAGGAGGAGGAGGAGGAGGAGAAGGAGAGGAGGAAGAGAAGGAAAGAGGGAAAGAGAAGTGGGGGGGTGGCGAAGGGGGGGAGGGGTTGTCTCCATGGACAGATGGACTGCTCTTTCTCAACACATGTGGAACCATGTTTCGTCTTTCACTGCCGTCAAGCTGGAGCCGAATCCGTCGCTCTGTTGGCCCGCGCCACTCTTTCGTACTGCACACCTCTCTCTTTAGCACAGCACACACACACACACACATGCACACACAGAGACACACACACAGCACACAAACATCTCCGTCTTTCTCTGCACACATGTTAAAGTCATCACCCCTGCTCAGCGCTAGTAAAACACAACACCCCCGGCTTCTCTGCTGTTGTCAAGTCTTGCCATTAGCTGATGCCACTGGGGAATCCTACCCTAGTGAGGTGGGTCTCCCTCGGGAGCGTCAGGCACCACGTTACGTTCAGCCGCCACTCATGTGAACCCAAACATGTGAGCATAATTTGGAAAATATCATTTATACTGTGCGTCTTTGTACGTGTCTTGACATTTACAAACTGCGATAAAACCGACATGAGGGAGGAGGGAATAGAAAACAGGGCGAGAATAATTTGAGGTAATGTTTTGCTTAGTGAACAGTATTACCCAATCCTGGATGTTGGAGCGCTGGGAAGGAGGTTCTGGCTCTGGGGCTGCAGAGAGGGTCTGGGTTTCATTTTTCGGCAAGTGCAAGCCAAAGGAGAGCTGCCAAGTACAGCTTTCACTCTCAACACTTCCTGCTCTTCCTACTCTGGCTCGGGAGGAGACAGGCTTCACTCAAACATCACGTCGACTTCAGGCAGGGGTGGCCAGCTTATTCTCGCGTTTCTCAATGGGCGTCAAAAACCCACATCTGTCACATGAATTACACCATAAATAAAACGCGGAGATGGATGTTTTGCTAAGCCGCAAATGAAAAGGTGTGCGCAGGTGTTTGCACGCGTGTGTAAATATAGAAGAAGAGAGCATTTCCTACACAAGTTAGAAGCTTTAAATGACTCACTGTAAAGCCTAAAAAACATAGCAGTGCAGGTCCCATGGCTCAGTGGTGTAATGTAAAAAATCCAGAAGGAACACCTGCAGCAATCAACTCTCAATCACAACAACAGTGACCCCATCCGCTGCATCATTTTCATTATGGATGGTGGGAGCACAATGCTAGATTAACACTACCTACCGAGTGCCATCTTAATTGCCCCTCTGCAGATGCAGTGAAAACATGTCATTTAGGTACTTCATAAACAGACTTCTCTTCGCAGGTTATCAACACAGCCGCTCGGTGAAAACGCTCCCCTCTTTTCCAATGCTGATGTGCAATTAAAATGGTTTTAGAAATCCTCTTTGACAGTCCAGGGCTTAGCCAAAAATGTAAATGACATTAAAGGAGACAATGAATTTAATTTTGTTTAATGTCCCCTTTCGCTGATTCTCATTTACATCACATTTCCACATAAAGGGCTGACCTTATAAATACTGGCATTTGTTCAGCTTTTGGAGGTAATCACGGTTTTGCAAAAACCAGATGGGAGCACACAAATTTTCCGATTTGTTTCTTAGAAGGCCGGGGGAACCACATGTGAGGCGTTCTAAGACTGCGGTCTTTTGTTTCTGGTAAACAACTTGACAACAAGTCAAGTGCACTCTGGGAAATGACCTCGTAGGTGTTCCACAAATGAACGATAACGCAAAGTCATTTAGAAAATACAGGCTCGCTAATGAGGGACATAACGGAAAGCTAAGCAAAATTTACATTAGGCCAAAATTTAATTGCATTAACACACGAACAGGTGCGGTGAGGCCTTTATAAATGAGCTAAATGAATAAAAGCCTCCCACAGCACAACCATGTGTGCTGCTGACCAAAAAAAAAAGAGACAAGGGGGAAAAAATAAGGGAAAAAACAAGTCAATGTCATGAATTATTCAGTGGCTGGGCTGCACTCCAAAGGTCAGCGCTCTTTGACCTTTGTGACAGGAAGTGAAAGGGAGCGCCGTAGCCGCTGGAATAAACAGAGCTGACATGTTTAGGTCCGCTCCAGAGTCCGTTTGTGAATGGCAGCGTAAATTGACACAGGATGTTAAACTGTATGAACATACATTAAATTCAAAATTCATATATGGGCAGAACACACACTGATATCACATTCTTCCTCCGTCTGTCTCGATTCCTGCTTGCATAAATTGCTGCAGCCTCTCAGAGTAAAGTGTGACCTTTGAACCCCCGACATCGCAGAATGAGTCATTTTCTCTCCTCTTTCAACAACATGTGCTGTCTTATTACAAAATCCATGTGTAAGCCTGAACAATGTATCTAATCTTTCACACAAGAGAAGACAAAGTCAATATGCAAGAGAGTGAAGACAGATACCAGACCTGGAGAGTCATCGCAAATTGAGTTATGTTTGGCTATACACTACATGCACTGTAAATGGGAAAAGCATCTAATCAGATATTGGGTGCCTCATCACTATAATTCTAAAGACTCAAATTACCGACTGAATCAACCTACACCCCCGGTTACTTTAAGGCACCATTAACTTATGAATGTGACATCTGTAGCACTGCTGGATTTATAAAGGGGAGAGATGATTATACAGCAAAGTGATGCGGTCATAGCAACATTGCAATTAGTTTTCTTTTATTTAAAGCTACTACAAGGAGTTTTTACCTGGCTATGAAACAGTCTCAATTTATTACTAATGCCTCTATGTGACCAATTTAAGCAAACAAGACAAGCAAAGAGACTGGCTGTTTCTGTAAAGTTGCTCTTAATGTCTGCCACCAGACTGGATTATCTGTGAAATAAGATGAAACAAGACTGTGTTCACATTTTTCCCGGGAGACTTACAGTGAGTGGCACATTAGCCAGACATTTTTATTTAGATAATTTTATTTTTGACGTTATATTTTGAGCGCTTTTGACCACAGGAGCCTCCAAAATCAACAAAATCGGAAAGTTACTTGTAGTGGGTTTAACTCTCAATTTTTTATTTTCTGATCAGACATTGGAAGAAAGAAAAAAAAGTACGCTCACTCGTGCTATTGAAAGACAATACTTTTTTTTCCTGTAGAGCAAAATATGTACTGACTTTCCCCAAAAGATATTGAAATTTGAGTCACAACACATATAAACCCACCCAAATGCAGCTAAAATAGGGCCTTTCTTCATCCAAAAAGGAGTATGAATAATGCAAGGGCATCAAATGTAAGTGCTGAAATATTTAAAGACCAAGCAGTGCTGAAACTTTGTGACAGCTGTTGGGCCTATATCTGACCAACTTCTTTTTTTTTTTTTTAAAGAGAATCCTTCCTCTTCAAAAATCTGAGTGAAAATCTGTATCAAAACTCTGAGAGAAAATAGGGTAAACAGATGTCTGGCTTGACCGCAGGAAAATAGGACACATTTGGAATGATAAGTTTCCCAAACTCCGTTGGATATGCCAGATCCATGGGAACGCCAGTTAATGTCTTGCTAGATGCCAGCTAGCTGTGTGCGCTTTCCCCTCTTACCATCTGGGAAAATGTTACAGCGAGTGAACGCCATCAATGATTCACTCCAAATCTGTTTCTTAAGGTTCGGCCATGCTACTGTTTCTCCAGGAAATGTGGCAGTGCTCGCTGGTTTTCATACTGTAATTGTAGACAGATGAGACATGCCTGATTCAACAATCAAACCTCTCCTCTAGGTTTATGTCACTCAACTATGTTCTACTCAATTGGAAATAATCAGTCTCTGCCAGCAGCGACCGCAGCACAGGTGCCTGTAATGATGTGCATGAGAAAATGACAGATGTAACAGAAAAGGCTGTAAAACATGGACGCTTTAACTAAAAGCTCACCCATATGCACAACGGGAACAGTCGAGTAATTGCGGTAAATAATCTTAGCGTGCTCTGGTCGTGTCCGTAACTCTTGCTAAACCCTGCAACCTTTCACAGGCACCCCTCTTTCTGCGAGTCACTGGGAACCTGTGTGGGTCTGTTAGGGTGAGCTGACGGGCTCATAGTTACGACATGGAGACAATGGGAGGGTCTAATGAGGAACATATGCTTTTGTGTTTCAACAGAGCCGCTCATTGTGCAAGGAAAGGGATACTCTACTCCTATTCAGGCTCGTCACAATGAAAATCCGAGCCCTCCCTGAGCCAGTTGAGCTTACAATATCCATCCGCTTCTTTTTTCTCCCTGCTCTTTTTTTTCCCACCCCTCTTTCTTGACTTTAATTCTCCATGCATTCATTTTGCTTATTGTACTTATGTTACATGTTTTGTCCGGCAGATTGAAGAACAATGGTGTGCGAAACTCTAAGCAGTAAAAGCGACACAAAGCAAACATAAAAGCAGCGGAAATTAGGCAAAGTAGACGTCTCAAGTTATATGTTAATGTCTCGTCCCTTCACTAACAAATGCACTTGACTAATAAATTAAAAGGTAGAATCAGTGGGATTTGTCTGAGCTGGTCACACCAGAAAGATACCAGGATGTCAAATACTGATGTTTTGGGCTGGTAAAGTGTCCTGAACACAGCAAAATAATGAGAAAAATAAGGGAATGCAGGCAGATACAGATACAGCTACAGCCACCACCACACACTTCTAGTGAGTCATAAGTGATGATTGAAATGGATTATATTTAAGTCTGTACATTGTTTTTAAAGAGAATGCTGCAAATTATTCCCTGAAGCAATCCACTTGGTACAAGATACAGCAAAAAAAAGCTAATGATACTGACCCTTGTACATGATGCACTGTGGCTGTCAAGCATAAACAACACACAAGGAGCATGCGTGCATATGAGGACGTCCACGCTTGTGTGTGTCTGCATGTCTGCGTGTTTGTGCGTGCCATCTCCGTGTGTCTGTGTGAGTTTTGAGTTCAGACAGCAGTAGCTCTGGTAATCCATCCAGGCTCCCAGGGCAGCCAGCTCCTACTTCCTGATGCATGAGAAGCCGCTGGAGTGGAGTGGCAGCAACAACTGCTCAGCCCTATTTGATTACTAATAAGAGAGTTGTCCCCTCTGTCAGATACCAGGCATTCTCCACTAAGCAAACAGTGATTCCGGCTAGTCAAACATTAGCATTGCTGTCTCTCCCTACTACGTGGTGAGAGTTACATTGAGATTGACGCTCAAACTGCACCCCCTGCCTCACCCCTATATCCAGCACACACACCCACACACACCTAAACATATTCAGACTGACCAGGACTTGTGAGAAAAATGTCAATGCCTGAGAGGAGACCATTTATCCACCCTCTTTAGAAAGTGATGAAGGTAATATAAATGTGGCAGATGCAGCTTCCCTGAAGGTGCAGAACAAAACAGCGGACATAAAATGTTTATCCCTTCTAAAACGAAACTTTAATGGCGTCTAGCTCACAGCTAACTCGAGAGAAGGAAACAGTCAATGAAAAACAACTATTGACAGTGTAAGCATCACTGTCGTAAACAAAGAGGGGGAAGCCAGCCAAATAAATGTGAAGTTGCCTAAGCTAATTAGGTGTATTCCCAGCATGATCCTCTAGTGATTGAACCACCTGTGATTGAACAAACCCTATCCAGGTGGTGACCGCCCCTCGGTGCACAGGTACCTGGGAAAGACGCCCCTCAGCCACTCACACACACAATCACCCCACAGTTCCCACACTGTGGGCTGCTATAAGATGCAAGTCAACCCAACTGGGCCGTCTGGCACACCGGGAGGGAACTCATTTGTTCACTAGCTCATCCATGTGCCTGCTCATCCACTCAGCCACTCATCCATTTAGTCACTCACTCATTCACTAACACACAGAAAGAAGGCGCACACAGCCTACCTGTCAATGATCACAGGGTCTGATGGAGTCTCGTTCCTGTTTCCACAGCTTTTCTTGTCACAGCATCGGCTATAGGAACATAGACAAGTGTGTTTTAGAGCAAGCAACACTTTGCTAAATAAATAAAAATAAATAAATAATGCATACAAAAACCACATACATTTATTAAGTGCCTTGGAGTGGGTTTTGATATCGGGAAAAAAAATTCACCATGAGATTTCCTTCACTCAATCTATCCATTCCATTGATGCTGATGGCTGATAAAAATGGTGAAAACAACATGTTGTGTTGTTTGGCTTAGTGTTGGAGGGGAGGGGAGTGGGGATTGGGCCAGGAGGCAGGGGAGTCACTTTTCACAGCTTCAGCTTTTGTTTACCTCTAATTGCCAAGCTGCTATTTCTGAGGGAGATGCAAGGTGCCACCCTCAACCAATATTTCTGCGGGGCATTTATCAATTATGGCCTCAAAAGCACTAATCTATCTTCCACCACATGTTTTCAACCATCTCCTCCCTGAGCCTATAGCTAGCTGCCTCTCACGTCTTTGATTGGGACTTGAATCAAAACTGCAAAAATAAACAAATACATCATCCCCGGCTTCCATTTGAAATGAAAACATATAAACATATGTGAATAAGATTGATTTATGCCATATGGTGCCGGAAGAAAAACAAAGATTTTGTGCAAAGCTACTGTCAGTCAAGCACAAGCTATTTAAATTTGTCTGATTTACATGACTTTCTAGCAGCAATAATAAAGATGTGTTTTATAGCTGAAGCACCTCAAAGTATTAGAGCAAAAATATAATTCAAAATCTAGTGTATTACAAGCCAAAAAAAATAAGATATCAAAAGATTATTCTGATTATAACTCTTCTTATTATGTATATCTTCTTATCTGATAAAGTAGTTCTTTATTCAGCAGCAAAACGCACCTCTTCCTGACAAAAAAAAAATATATTACCTCTAGAGCACGAGCATATTCAACGTGTCACAAATAAGTGATGGATGCATGTATAAATTGAGCGTGAGTGATGAGTTTATGCATGGAAAAAGACAAATCATTCTCAGTTCTCATGCTGCACTTGCTCCCAAGCAGTAACTTGAACAATGCACCGGTGCAACAAAGGAGAGGTTAACCGACAGTATCCGAATTCAATGTTCACAAAGCTCATGCTGAGCTCAACAATAACAACAAAAGGCGTTTTTCCTTTTAGTATCAATGACACTGCTGAATAGCAGCCGCAATATGAGAGGTTGAGATTTATGTGGTTAAATGACGCTAAAAGGCTCGCTGATCATTGTTGACAGGTGGGATCAACCGAGAACTGACTCTGTGCTGGAGAGGAGAAAAAAAAACTGATCCATAGCATGCGACGTCTGTGCATAACTTAACAGAAAGCATGTCGTCTCTGGCAGGCTTCTTAAATGATGACATACAATTCTTAAAATATAAAAAATAAATAAAATGCAAATTAAAAAACATAACTTGTGTACTGTGTCACTGGCTGTTTATTATACATTCAATTTCCCTTCAGTGGAAAAGACAGTCAGTTCATTTTCACTGTCATATTCATACTCATATCAAAGTTGAATCACATCATATCAAAGTTAGAAATGACAGCAGCTCCACAGGACAGTCAGTGGAGTGCTGCATCACATCATGAGTGTCAAAACTTATCGAAGGGGAGGAGGGGAATTACTTTTTGCCTGGATCTGCAAAATGGACAGAGCAAAAAAAAAAAAAAAAAAAAA
>JAJHUR010000363.1:25000-37455 GCA_027495735.1 Lutjanus campechanus
GAATGTGAAAAAGGAAAAAAAAAAAAAAAAAAAAAAAAGATGCTTACCTGCACATAATTTCATGAGTAAGAAGAACTCTGCACATTTCTGGATTCTTGTCCTGGCCCTCATAAACTATGGCCTTTGGAAAGGAAATGAGATGGAAATAAAGTGAGAACACAGTCATCTCTTAAACACATATTAACTCACGTAAAATTCACAAATAATTAGACTCACGTATCTGCTATTTTTGCACTTAATAAAATAAATCAGGGCATGAATACACATGATGTCAGGACAGCAGAATATATTACAGGAGTGCACTGGCTAAGTAAGAAAATCACAGCAATATAAATTATGTTAATTAATATAAATTAAACATCAATGACAACAATTCCAAAAATAACTAATAATAATAACAACACCAACAATATTTCCAGTGGCTGCAATAATAAAAAATATAATTATAAAATTAATTCTAATGATTATGGTGATGATAATAATATTAAATTGTATTTTTTTATTAATCTAGATAATATCCTGTGGCTCAGACAGACAGACAGAGAAGGAGAGGGAGACAGAGAGATTTTCATAAGGAGAGATCCAATAGAAGTGTCATCAATATGCTTATAATCTGGGGATATTTGGGGGAAAGTGTTAATGGGCAATCTGTTGTTTATTTTGAGCCGCTAACAATGATCTTTCTGTGGATAAAAAGCGGTGTCTGGCGGTACGGTTGAGTAATTTTTGAGCATTGGCTGAAACAGATGGCGTGGAGCTATCAGTTCTGCCGCTCTTCTCTCCCTCCCTCGATCCCTCCCTCCTTCTTCTTCCATTTCTAAGGATAGACACTTCACTCCCTCGTATATACAACTGAACCGGCACCGAGTGTGTAAACGCAGGCAAAAGAAAAACACTTCATTATTGACAAAATACTGAAGAAATAACACAAATGAAAATACAAGAAAATTATTAGGGGTTTAATTCATTATAATGTGATGTCATTCACATTTTAAAATTATTTTTCTGGTATGTCTGAGACCAATATGAGAGAGCAATTAAAAAAAAAAGTGACACATCTGAACCAGGTCGCTTTTAAAAAGAGCTGTCCTACTTGACCTGCTGTTTTTTTTCCTCTTACTTTTTCCCCCCTTTTTTTTCTGGGAACCTTACCGGGCGATTATCTTCTATATTGGTTTGATTTATGTCGCTATTTGCAGCTGTAGAAACACAAATCCATAAATTGCTTGTTCTGCGTCATTGACTCGGATCATTCGCACAGGAATGTTGTCTGTGACCAGTGGTCCAGGCTTCACGGCTCTATTCAGAACAAGCCTCCACCTAAACCCTCTGTTTAATACCAAAAAGTCAGATGGAGAGCTGAAATAACGATGTGTGATTTTATTCCCATAATTATAATTACCTTTGCAAATCTTTGCGTTGGCTTGAAACGTGCATTAAGTCGTAATAATAACATTTTGAGCGCCGGGCTCTCTGGGTCAAAAGTCACCTCAGCAAAAATATTAATATTTATATTTATAAATATAATATTTAATGCAAAATTTTAAAGTATGTTTCGAGCGTCACCTCTTACTCTCTGCAGGAAAAGTCATATTAGATCACATGGAGCAGACATGGTGTTTAAATTTTAATGTTGGACAAACTGAAGCCTAACTCTGCCAGAGTAAAATTGACTTTTAGGAGTCTTGCAATATGATATGACCGAGCATAAACAGTCAAAATGGAAGCTGTCTGCTCTTGTTACACCGGTAATGTGATTTTATTTTGTGCCACAAGTGCATTTTGCAGGCAGATTTTTATTTCTTTGCGAAAAGCGCGTGCAGTTGCATCTAAGGGGTGAGAACAATTTGCACGGCGTGTTAAGGTTTGTTTTTTTTCCTTCTTTTTTTTTTGCACAAGTGAAGCATGGATGTGTGCGTAGAAACAAGTGTAACAGCAGCTTACCTGCTTCGTCATGGAATCGATTAACCGTATGTAAAGATCCTGTTCTGTTCTGACGCCTGCATGGAGAGAGAAGAAGAATTTTGAGGAACTGAAGGCAATAAATTTAAAAAAGAGAAAGCCTTCGGGGAAAAAAAGTTTAGAACATGCAATAAAAAAATATAAAGACTTCAGACTGTTATAAAATTGTTAGACTGCTTTTATAATAATAATTATTATTATAATTATTATCACTGAATGTTGTTTTATGCAGACAGACCAAATACTATTTGATATATTTCCACGTGTTTGCAAAATATTAACGACACTTGAACTCACCATTGCTGTACAATAACTGTAGTTTGTAATGTATCCCATTGTTAGTTTTTTCACTGGTTGGTTCCTGCAGGAGACAACAGTTTGTGAAAATTAACATCAACAAAACAACTTGCCTATCACATGTCTGTGTGTTTGCATAAAAAAAATATTTATAGTTTCTGTGCAAAAGAAGAGAAACAGCTTTAGTTGTTCTAAAAACGACTCTCTGTCATCAACGAATTGAGTTTTTAAAAAAATCAATATTACACGTGACATCCCCTTAGTAACCCCATTGCCATTTTCAGAGAACATAATTTCGATAGGCTACATGTGCTGATTATGTACAGGGGGTTTGCATGTTATTTCTCAAATACACCGCTTACTTTTTCTTTCTCCACAAAGTCCACAAAAGCTGTCCTTTCGATCTCCACGGGCTGACCCTGTCTGTCATACAGCGCCAGGACGAAATGGAAAAAATTGGATTTTCTGAGGTTGGAAGGGGGCTGCTTTTCATAATGTGCCCGTGCCAAGCCGACACCGCTGCGGGGAGAAAACAAGAGACCATCTCGGTTAAGCACCGGACACCGGGGATACTAGATGATGGAGCAGGCTGATGGAAACATTGGAGATGCAGAAGCACGCTTGAGTACGGGGGAGATTTCTTGATTTGTCACAATAATGGGTAATCTGATGTAATGAAAGAAGGGAAAAGCCGAAGGGGGGGCATTTATTGGGAGACCGTAATTGATACAGAGTATTCAGGGGATTGAGGGGTCGATATGATGAGGAGGGAATGCGTGAGAAAAATCAGATGCTTTTTGGCATGCGTACCTTTGGGCGGCTGTGTTTGCATCCACCACCCCAGCTGTGTGCATCCAGGAGCGGACCGAGTTCAGTCCACCCAGCGGTTCCTCCTTCATCGTCGTCCCACCCCGCGGTATAGTTTCCTGAATCCCAAACATTTAGGACAATTTGCGTGGAAAAAGAGCCTCCTGCGAAATTACGGGGGGAAAATAAACGTCCAAAGCGTGTTATCCTTTAGGGTTCTTGTTCTTTTTTTTCACGGGATAAGTAGCGAGAGCCGATTCAGACTTGCGAGGGAAAACCCGGTCCACAGGTCTTGCCTCCCTCTTCAGTCCGTCCGATGTGAACAATTCTCAAAGTGCTGTACTTAGTTAGAGCGGTATCCACAGACTGGAAAAGTGAATTGTTCAATAGACAAGATTTTTTTGTGTTGCTATTGTTCCTCTTTGTTTTTTTCTTTTTTTTTTTGTGCTATTCACAGAAAAATCGATGGCAGTTGTTTGTGTTTGTGGGTGATGCTGCTGCTCTCAAAGTGCCCACATCCCTGAAGCACCCGCATCCAAAACCTTCAGGACTTCTTGTTGAATAAAAAACCCACTCCTGAAAAGGTGCTGCTGCTTCTCCACAAGACAAACACAGGCAAAGGCTGATCACCAGTGGAGGTGTTCCTAGTACACAGGAGAGGTGGATAAGGGGCCCTTTCGCGTCGTGCAGGATGGATGGGAACATGCAAAACTAAGCCCTCTTTCCCCGAGGACTGAAATCTTTCCCGGGAGCCAAAACTCTAAACCCACGGGAGAGGCGCTGTCAGAATATGACGCTGAAGGGGCGTGGTTTTGACCATATATGGAGCTCTGACGGTTCCTGTCAGGCAGCGGCGCTCCACTGTACGGGTACAGCCCTATAGTGCAGCAGCCTGAGAACACTCACTCGCTCCACTTTTCCTCTTGCTTAGGCCCTATATGTGGTGAGTTTGATTTTTTTAATGATATGGAAAATTCAACCGGGTGTAACCATCACACATAATGAGGAAAATAATAATAATAAAAAAAAATCCATAATAATAATAACTCGGAATTCCGGATTCATTGCTTATTATTTTTAGCTGGCCTAATGATAGCAATTTCCGTGATTGGTTTTATTATATTGGATTAAAATTAATAGTATTTGACACATTTATTCGATTAAATTTGTTATTATTATTACAAATTGACTTGTTTGTTCACTAATGTATGGAAAGCATCTCAGTAGCTGTGCGAATAAGAGGCCATAAATCATATTTCAATAATGGCAGATCATGTTTCTTCATATAAGTGATACATTTTTATTGTGCATTTTTTAACTCTGCGCTGCGGGTTATTTTATTGTAATTAAAATGTAATTAATATAACGCTGATTTCAGAGAATCAGACATGATTATAAATCTTTTAATTTGCATTAACTTTTCATTTAGAATTTTTAACAACAGATGATTGACTTGCAATTGTTTTGCTGTGTCGAGAATTTCTTTTTTTTATTTATTGTCGGGCGTAAAATATGAACAAAGTTTCAGGCTCAGTTTCTTAGCGACCATATTATTAATGTGGAAACAAATCAATCACATCACTGTGCCATTTACACAAGATAAAGTCAGATCTTCTGATCTCGTTTTATGGGCTTAAAAAAATCAGAGCCACAGTGTCTGATGACATTAAACAAACTTCAGGAAAATCCATGGTTCTGTGTCTTCTTTATTTCATGCACGTCCTGTAAAAATCAGTAATAATCAGAAACATCTTAATCATTTTTAAAGAGCCAACTGCCTACATGTCCGACTCTGTCCGAGAGGGGCAAGCAAGCAATCCGGTTCATTAGTGGTGAAAAGGAGGAGAGGATGGAGGGAGAAGAGGAGGGAGGGTGCGAGGAAGAGAGATGTGTGCTATATCCTGAGCAATCTATCTAGCTGGTGCTGAGGGTTAATAGCTGCTGCCAAAGATAAGTGAATTATAAGCTGTTGCTTTCACCTCTACACAATCTATTGCCAAATTGCCCAGTCACAAAATGAGGGTGTGGATTTTTTACTTTTTTATTATTTAAGAGAAATACAAGTTTCAATTTGTGCAAAAAAAAAAAAATCAGGAAAACTCAAAGGAGGCCCTTTTGTAAATAATCTTTTTTTTCTCTCTATGATGAAACAAACCGAGACGCATGTTGCAAATGTTTTTGTCTGTTCTACCGAGATTGCAAATATCTTTTTTGCACAGAACTCACTCTGCTTTTTTTCTTGCACAGTTTCAAGTCGCTTATTAGAACTTAACCCCTGATTACACGCACCAAGGCGATTTAAATCTGATTATCAAATTAGGAGACTTTGAGACAAATCCTCTTAGATCTGATACTGTTGACTGGAGAGGGAAAATGGATCTCCACACCCGTCACGTAGGTAACGATGCTGTCCTGAAAGGGAGTTTTAAACCGTATTTGACAACAAATGCAGCTGCCCCGCTATTTCAGAAGATATTAGAGGAAAATGAATGCAAATCTGTGTGCAGGAGCCATCTGGACGTGGAGAGAGGGGAGTCAGCTGCTCCGCACACTGAGAGAGGCGCGGAGCCTGAATCCGTCTCAGCTCATTCTGTGGGATCATCTGCGTGGTGGGCTTTACACCGTGGAAAATGCGCTCTCCATCATTAGGTGAAAATGGTAGCATCAAAATAAAGGAAAATGTTGATCCCCGTTTGTTTTAGTGGCTGCGTGCATGAAAACTTAGCGGAATTAGAGGATCACATTTCATTTCTCACTTTAAAAAAAAAGAAAAACTGGAGGTAAGTGATGGGTGACAAACAAGTGCAAACTCTGCGCCTGATCTCTGCATCTTGGCCGCAGTGATCCAGGCTGAAGGCTCATTTAAATGACCGGTTGATGACACGGGTGGGGGGCTGTTATCTCATTCTTCTATTCACTGGCCACAATGAATGAACCCCCAAAGATTTGGGCCTGACCACTGATATAAAACCAAACTCCTCGGGACGCGTGGTGGCTCCCAATAAAAATGTACACGATGACTTCGAAGACCTCCCGTCTCGGCGGGACGAGCCTCCTCCGTATTGAGGGTGACGTCTTCTTTTTTGTGTGAATTTACGGGGCGAGGCCCTCATGATCTCCTTAAATTTGCATGTAAATGGCGACATCAGCCTATACGCGTGCCAGGGGCCAGCGGGCCTCCCAGATGTCAAGGCAAAGTCAATCAGCCGGCCGCTGCCCAGCTGTCCATCGATGCACTTTATTGGGACAACACTTTCATTCTGCTCACCTGCATTGTTTCCTAATGAATTGATTGGCAAAAGAGAGGAGGAGAAGAAAAAAGAAAAGAGAAATCTTATTAGCAACCCACCGAGCAAGTTCGCTCACGGCTTTATCACAGAGGTTGTTTTAAAGTGATGCTTTTTCGATTAAATATTAATCAAATACGCCTACAGTTACGCATCACTCCATAACTCCATATGGAAGAAATAGGCAGGCAGCCCACTTATTGTTTACAGCAACTCAGCTAACAATGTTTATTCCATTGTTTACACCTAGAATATTTTGTATATATGGTTGAACTTATTTTGTTTATTTATTTATTTTTATTTATGTGAATGTGACATACCGCGCAAAATACAATTTCACATTTTCTGTGACATGTGCAGCCTTTGTTTTAAAATTCACATCACTTGTAGCTGCATTTTAAGAGCTCAACTTGTAGTTCATACATGAGCATCTTGAGATTTTTCTCATAATTTCGACAATATTTATAATTAATTTGTTTTTTTAAGATTAAATTAACAAATCGTTTTATTTCTCTTCATAATGAAACCATCCCTGCAAACTTTTTAAGCTATTGTCATTAGGCCTAATAAATAAATGCACGTCCGACATTCGATATTACACATTCAAACATCATATTAAAATACATTTAACGCTTATTTTTAATTATAGGGTTGAAACACAAACGACCAAGTGTGATGAGATCAATCATTGTGGGCTATATTCGTGTCAAGTAGTTATGGCTGATAGACGGACAGCGCCCCTCGTTGGTTACACTTGAGATCATTGTGTCGATATGAGGCAGCTGTGTTCTTCAGTGACAAGATAGCTAAATCTCAACATAGGTTTATCTAACACCCCCCTCCTCCCTCCCGCCACTACAGCCCCCCGAGCGGGCAAAAAATGGTTGTTTATGATCAGGATAAATTATGATAAATAATAAGACTATATTTTTCAATAGAATTATTTTAAAAATGCGTGCATAAAATGATTCAGGAAAATTTAATTAAGGAAAATTATATTGTAATATAGAACAAAAAGATTAAAAAAGAGCAGAGCGCGTTTATTGTATTTTATGCATTAAAATTACGCACAAACCACATTATTATTATTATTACTATCATCATCATCATCATCATCATTATTATTATTATTATTATTATTATTATTATTATCATTTGTATTTCATTTTTTAAATCTTATTTTAATGTAGGATTGTGTCAATGGTGTGAGCTCACATTTCGTCACTAACTTCTGTCAGAGTGCTCATGTTAATTGTGTGCAGTGGTGAGTTCTGTCAAGGGCATTGCCCGTGCGCACGATTTGCATTTCCATTCTGCTGTGGAAATGATGAGAGAGTTTTCTGCGCCGGTTTAGAGCCTTGCGGCGCAGTCTGTGGGCGAATTACATTTAAAGAAGGCGAGAGAAATTAAATAAGAAACCGAGACCACTTCAGGGCTATTAACATCTAAAATATCCCCTGGAAATTTAGACCAAAATACACACATGACCAAATATCCAGCATACCTTCGCTCTCACACATCAGCCCCCGTCTTAATGGTGTCCATCACTGCATTGTGGGCCTATCTAAAAAAATCTTTATTTAAAAAAAAAGTCATATTTCTCAGTGGCGTTGATGGACATGAGGTAAATGTGATTATTCAGCTCTAAATCGGAACATATTAACTTATAAAAACCAAACGGACTCAGCAGAAAATGTGACTTTGAAGGTCATTTAAAAATCTCATCAATAAGTTAAATAATGATATGGGCACATGTTGCATTGTGGGCAATGTGGCCTCCAAAAAACGGGAGGCATCAGCTTTAACCTTGTTTTTTTTTTGTTTTTTTAGAGCATGTGTGTGTGCATGACCACACATGCAGCAGCAGCAGCCTTTGGCTCAGTCCTCAGGAGAACTTTAATTTGCCTGTTGACCCCTGTGATGGAGCTCCTGCCAACTTATAGTGATACTGGCCCCAACCTGCAGGAGAAGTCCAGTAAATTCTCAAGTCACTCACATCAAAATGTATATTTTATACATGCTGCCTCCTATAATTTACTTTAGGGATTAACATCATTAAGGGATACAACTGTAATGATGACTGGCAAAGTGTTTAGGGCTGGGTGATACTTATAAATAATATCTCAATATTTTTTTGGCTATTCAATGTACAATATACATCTCAACATACGCCAAATTCTCAAACAGTGCAAACATCTGATGATTTTATAGAATATGATGAATTGCTGTAGATTATACCCAACAGCATTTAAAGTCGATAGGACAGGGCAATATGACTAATAAATAATACCTCAATATTTTTAGGCTATTCATTGTACAATATACATCTTGATATACACATTTTCTCTAAAATAACTTACCTTAAATTCTAAAATATTCCAAACATATGACGATCTTATAGACTACGATGAATTGCTGCAGATTAAACTAATCAACAGTATATAAAGTAGTTAGGGCTGGGCGATGTGACTTATAAATAATATTCCAAAATTTTTAGGCTATTCTGTGATATACAATATACATTTTGATATACACATTTTCTCCAAAATAACACGCCATAAATTCTCAAATAGTGCAAACCCATAATGATCCTATATAATATGATGCATTGCTAGAGATTAAACTACCCAACAGTATATAAAGTAGTTAGGGCTGTGTGATAGAGACATTGATGCTTTCATGAAATATTAATTGAACACAATGCTATTTTTGATAAATCTCATCACTAATGTAGATATAATGACTAAGTGGGTAAAGGCAAATAATAGAACAACTGGAACAGTCTGGTAAGTTCAGAAAATAACATCACTTTACTGTAACGTAGCCTTTAAAACCAGAAGAACACAACACTTATGCCATATCACGATATAACGATATCCAAATTTTCATATCTCAGTATTGTTATGATATTAATATATTCCCCAGCCTTAAAGGTGTCTTATACAGTATATGAGCAATGCAGTACAATTTATTACCGCTCTATAGAGCTGAATTTTGATTTTAGTCAGAGATCCTTATTAATATTGAACTGTGTTACTATTAACAGAAATGTTAATTATGATGTCAAGACAGAGAGGGAGTCAAGGTGAAAGCTGCACAGCAATAGCTAAAAATAATCCATGCCAGCCAGAGTACAGTATGATCCTGCAGAGGAGTGCTACTGGCAAGGGACCTTTTTGCTGCAACAAAGAGGTGGAAAAGAGGAAGTAAATGAATTAGAGTACAAGCCAGATTTTTGTCTTTTGTTTCATCCACACTTGTCCTGTCCCTATTTTTTCCAACCTCTCCCTCTTCCTTTCGCTATTGGAAGTTGCTGCAAATTGTATAATGCTGCTCTTTGTTCTACAGAGTCAAGCCACATGAATAGCCGTCCTGAGCGCACACAAAAACACACTGACAAACTGATCATCTTAAAAAAGCAACGCCCTGGTGCTCACTTGGCCTACTTTCCACGGCAGCGCTGGGACGTGGGAAGAGGAATAGAATTCAGGGGAGGATGTTCTTGCACTCTGGGAAACATTCAGTATAGCAAGTGTGATGCACATAAACATAGCCTTTGCATTGTCAACCTTAGACCGCGTTTGCCCCAGATAACTAGTCCCCATGTGCTAGACTATTCTCTTTGACTTTGCAATTGAAATCCTGAGAAGATTATGCCAAAGCTAAAAGAGGCAAACT
This sequence comes from Lutjanus campechanus, assembly GCA_027495735.1. Taxonomy (NCBI): domain Eukaryota; kingdom Metazoa; phylum Chordata; class Actinopteri; order Lutjaniformes; family Lutjanidae; genus Lutjanus; species Lutjanus campechanus. The sequence continues at coordinate 35,032 of JAJHUR010000363.1, forward strand.
CCAGGGTGGGATTTCAATTGTCAATTCCTGTTGGATTTTATAGCATTATGACATATAGTACACCATCTGTTACGCTTCCTGTGACTAGGTCTGCACAAGTATTGATGTGAACATCATTACAACTCAGACCTATGCCTCTGAATGGACAGCAATATTCAATCACCAATATTTCCCTCTCACACGCTCTTTAACACAGATGTATGACTAAGCACGGGGGGTCTCCAGGTTGCAAAACACAAGGGTAAATTAGGAAGGTGCAGGAAAGTAACCACTCCTAACTTTAGCTAAACAGACTTCCTGAAGCGCTAGATAATCTGGGGCTTCTATGTACACCGCCTAACCAAATGTCGACATCTGTGAGGGTGTGCATAAAGAAAAGCTCCTCAGAGAAACGGGGGATAATAATCTTAGTTCCCCTCACCTTCAGCTTGCCCATAGGGGTTTAAAAGGGAGATGAAGAAATCCTATGTAAACATGCCAAGTCAAATTTTTACTTGAAATGTGACATGGAGGCAAAGGCCAACCTTGGTGCATCACTAATGTGAGTTTTCACTGCCCCTGGATGTAAACAACTGATGTATTCAGCCCATGGTTTGAGCACTGACTCACTATGCACACTTAGTATGTTTGAACATCTTTTTTTTTTAATATTTATCCATGACTGTACATTTAGTGCATAGGTGAGGAGCCCAAAGAAGTTAACACAAAGCTTGTACACAATCACAATCTCTGTACTCCAATAGCTTCCACGAAAGTGAGTTTTGCTCTCCTGAGAAACATACAAAGTTTGAGCATCTGTTCCATCATGTAGTCTTTGTTGAGAAATTAAATATTGAACTGATCTAGTGTACCATGAATGTTTCACTCACATAGTGATTAGACAGACTGGAGAGGCAAGACATTGCAGCACTTTACACTCTGTTTTAATATACCGTATTTGCTGTTGCTGCCTTTAAGTGTTTTATACGCCACATCATATTGTTGTTGGAGAAAATGGCTTTAATCCATGCTTCAATTAGCCTCAACATGCAAGTGTGCATCTAGTGCACATACATGCAAATTTATATGTGCTTTATGTATATGTGTGCACAAACACAGTCATCCACTGTACACAATGAGCACTCTTGACTCAGTCCCTCCAGGAAGTTGCAATGTTGTGATCACAACAATTCACGCAAATGCAACAAATCTCTGTAAATTCTGCACAACCTTGCAATTTTGTTCAATCAACACAACTTTTCTGCAAATTGTTTTGTTAAAAGTTTTGTAGTCCTGAGCATTTTTGGTAAGGTTTCTTGGACCACTTAGAATAGAGTGTGGTTTTATTTTGCCTGGAACAAGTTTGATTTTTAAAACTATACAAAAAAAATTGCTTTTTAGTTTATTTCTTTTTTGCAATTTCCACTTGCTCCTGCAAATTAATTGGAAAAAATGCCTAAAAACATGGCAACATGCATCACAATTTTTTGGAAAAGCATCTGTAAAATCGGGCATTTTAGGCAGCAACATTCCCCCCAAAAAAGCCTGCAAAATCCTGGAGGGACTGATGAGTGTAGTGTAGCTCATTGTGCACATCAATTTAATTGGGGAAAAACAGAAATTAGAGTTGTAGTTTTATGATTTAATTATCAACTTGGTGACATCTGTTCTTACACTTTAATGTGCATGTATTTTTTGTGCACCATATAAAAAAAGCACTTTTTCAGATTGTTTGCCTTATTTGCAGTTAAAATCTTCCCCTACTTCATCCTTTGCTCCAAATCAACAATTGTCTCAGGGGAGAACCCTTAATGATGTTTTTTTTAAAAACATTAACGTGTTGGATTAGACGAGCAGACCGAGGTAACATGCAAGCAGGAGAAGGAAACGGTATCATCACAGAGATCATAAAATGGTGTCGTGAGTAGTCTTTTGTCCGGGACCATAGGAGAGTTCTGTTGCTAAAGGGAAGGACAAAAGCAGAAGGCGCCACGGGTATAAGGTTCCCCTGAGCAACAATGCTGAAAGTTTCAACTTGCAGCACATGGGTGTAACTTTAACTGGAATACTGTGGATCAAAGACTCACAAACAAAGTGGGTGGAAATGCTGGAGGAGTGTCTGTGCTCCAGTGAAGGACAGGTTCACTGGAGAGACAGCGAGGGAGACCATTTATGAAGCACAGACCAAGCAATCAAGGCTAATTACTGAGACTGTGGTTTGTGAACTCAAAGGGCAGCGTGATTCAATTAACAAAATTGATGTGTTATAATTTTTGCTCATTTTGACAATTAAAATTACCCTGCTTTCAAAACATGCAGTAAAATGAGCTTATGAGATATAAAACACAATCAAAATTTAATTGAATTTAACAAAGAGATTTAAATTCTGCCGCTGCACTGTAAAAATAAACTATTTGTCCTCACTGTAAAAAAAAAAAAAAAAAA